>JAHRHZ010000047.1:2927092-2970165 GCA_024137785.1 Ginglymostoma cirratum | reverse complement strand
ATGCTGCCTGGCCTGCTGTGTTCCTCCAGCTCCATACTGTGTTATCTCTCACTCCAGCATCTCCTGTTCTTACTATCTCTGCCATGCAAAGTGGTATTCTTTGAGCCAATAATCCGATATAAGATTGTTCTGTTCGTTTTCAATACCGTGTGTGTGTGTGTGTGTGTGTGTGTGTGTGTGTGTATTACTTCAGAAGGTTGCAGAAATCACAATCGTAGCTGAACCTGATTTGATGTATGCCCCGCGCATTTGGAACTAAACTGGTTTTTAATTGATGTGCTTTTTCACTGGAATATTGCATTTCATCACTTTGTTTAAATAGTTGGATCTCAAGCTATGTTTTGTAGCTGAGTTGTCTCACTTCCCCAGCTCATATATTCGGAAAATATTCAAATTTATGAAGAGGGCTTCAGCTTGTAAGCTGTTGAACAGGGAACGCTTCATAAGTTGAAGTTCTACATATGAATATATACATATTGTAAAGGAGTTCGGTTTCGGAATACTTGCTATCAAATAATTCTTGACTAATACCGATCAGAATGTGATTTTTTTTTGTTTCTGAAACTTGCTTTTTTCATTTATTTCAACTGTCAAATTACATTAAAGTCATGCAGAGCCACACTCAAAGTTCAGTCTTCAAATGAACCAGTTCGAAATTCTCCAAGGTCTTCCATTTTTTTAACTGCCTCATAGAACTGTGCTGAGGAAACATCCATCTAAACATTCAGCACAACCAATTTTCCAGTGTTTTGATGACTGACAATTTACTGTATCTTCTGCTCTCACCCTAAAGGCAGGTCAGACCAGAGCACCACCATCTGCACCATGGATAGGGCTAAAGGAGCAGCTCGCAAATTCACACCAGTCCGAAGTGGGTTGAACCCGCGGTGTCGGCACCAATCTGGTCCTCACCAGCCAGCTAAGGCAACTGGCCCTCCAATGCATTAGAGTTGCTGTGGTTAAAATAAAATTCCATTCACCTTGTAGCCTGAAGCTGTGGATAATGATGGTAGAGGTTCCCATTTTGTTCTGTCATGTGGCTGACCCAGAAATCTCACCTGCGTGTGTGTGTGTGTGTCTGTGTGTGTGTGTCTGTGTGTGTTTGTGTGCATGCGTGCATGTGTGAGTAAAAGATTCATTACTTGGCCTGTTTGGCTGCATAATGAATGTACCTTCCTTCAGCACTAAATCCTGGAGTAAATCCTTGAAGCTACGGCTTTTTGCCCAGAGATAGTCACATTAACCAGCTCAATTCAAAGTCCACCCCATGTTTGGTCCACATGTGCAAGTAAACTCATTTAAAGTGGTTGTTCTGTATGCTGATCGGAATGGTGGTGATTATTACATATGCAGAAAGAACAGGATGAAACCTCTGTTTTCCTAGTCTGCATTAATATAACTGCTTATAAATTTGTCAGGACACATCGTACTCAGTTATCTGTAAGAATAATAGGGTGGTTATGGTAGAGGATTTTAACTTTCCAAACATAGACTGGGACTGCCAAGGGCTTGGATTGAGGGGAATTTGTTAAATGTTTACAAGTAAATTTTCTGATTCAGTATGTGGATTATCTACTAGAGAAGGTGCAAATCTTGACCTACTCTTGGGAAATAAGGCAGGGTAGGTAACTGTGGTGTCAGTGGGGTAGCACTTTGGGGCCAGTGATCAGAATTCTAATAGTTTTAAAATAGTGATGGAAAAGGATAGACCAGATCTAAAAGTTCCAGATTGGAGGAAGGTCAATTTTGATGGTATTAGGCAAGAACTTTCAAAAGTTGAATAGCGGTGGATGTTCGCAGGTAAATTGATGGCTGGAAAATGGGAAGCCTTCAAAAATGAGATAACGAGAGTCCAGAGACAGTATGTTCCTGTTAGGGTGAAGGGCAAAGCTGGTAGATTTAGGGAATTCTGGATGACTGAGGAAATTGAGGTTTTGGTCAAGAATAAGAAGGAAGCATATGTCAGGCATAGACAGCAGAGATTGAGTGAATCCCTAGAGGGGTATGAGGGCAGTAGAATACTCAGGAGGGAAATCAGGAGGGCAGAAAGGGGACATAAGATAGCTTTTGCAAGTAGGGTTAAGGAGAATCAGGAGGGATTCTACAAATACATTAAGGACAAAAGGATAACAAGGGAGAGAATAGGGCCATTTAAAGATCAGCGAGACCATCTGCACGCAGGAGATGGGAGAGATACTAAACAAGTATTTTGCAGCAGTTTTTAGAGTGGAGAAAGATATTGAAGATAGAGAATGTGGGGAAATAAATAGCGACATCTTGAAAAATATCCATATTATAGAGGAGGAGGTGCTAGACGTCTCAAAATGCATAGAGGCGGATAAATCTCTGGGACCTGATCAGGTGTGCCCTAGAACTCTGAGGGAAGCTAGGGAAGTGATTGCTGGGCCCCTTGCTGAGATATTTATATCATGGATAGCGACAGGTGAGGTGCTGGAAGACTGGGGTTTGGCTAATGTGGTGCCACTATTCACGGAAGGTGGTAATGAAGAGCCAGGGAACTATAGACCAGTGAGCCTGTCTTCAGTGGTGAGCAAGTTGTTGGAGGGAATCCTGAGGCACAGGATTTACATGTATTTGGAAAGGCAAGGACTGATTGGGGATAGTCAACATGGCTTTGTGCATGGGAAATCACTAACTTGATTAAGTTTTTTGAAGGAATAGCAAAGAGGATTGAAGAGGGCAGAGTGGTGGATGTGATCTGTATGGACTTCAGTAAGGCGCTTGACAAGGTTCCTCATGGTAGACTGGTTAGCAAGGTTGGATCGTATGGAATACAAGTAGAACTAGCTATTTCAATACTGAACTGGCTCAAAAGCAGAAGACTGAGGGTGGTAACAAGCATGGGGCTGGATGAACACAGCAGGTCAAGCAGCATCATAGGAGCAGGAAAACTTGACGTTTCGGACCCAAACCCTTCATCGACTGAGGGTGGTGGTTACTTTTTAGACTGGAGGCCTGTGACCAATAGTGTGTCACAAAGATTGTTGCTGAGTCCACTGCTTTTCATCTTTTATATAAATGACTTGGATGTGAACATAGGAGGGATAGTTAGTAAGTTTGCAGATGACACCAAATTTGGAGGTGTAGTGGACAGCAAAGAAGGTTACGTTAGAGTGTAATGGGACCTTGATCAGATGGGCCAATGGGCCAAGGAGTGGCAGATAGAGTTTACTTTAGATAAATATGAGGTACTGCATTTTGGAAAGGCAAATCAGGGCAGGACTTACACACTTAATGGTAAGGCCCTGGGGAGTGTTGCTAAACAAAGAGACCTTGGAGTGCAGGTACATAGTTGCTTGAATGTGGAGCTGCAGGTGGATAGGATAGTGATGAAGGCGTTTGGCATGCTTGCCTTTATTGGTCCGTGCATTGAGTAAAGGAGTTGGGGGGTCATGTGCAGCTGTACAGGACATTTCTTAGGCCACTTTTGGAATACTGCATGTGGTTCTGGTGTCCCTGCTATAGGAAGGGTGTTATGAAACTTGAAAGGGTTCAGAAAAGATTCACAAGAATGTTGCCAGGGTTGGAGCTATAAGGACAGGCTGAATAGGCTGGGGTTATTTTCTCTGGAGAGCCAGAGTCTGAGGTTTATAAAATCATGAGGGGCAAGGATAGGATGAATAGCTAAGGCCTTTTCCCGGGGTTAGGGAAGTCCAAAACTAGAGGGCATGGTTTTAAGGTGAGAGGGGAAAGATTTAAATGGGACCTAAGGGGCAACTTTATCTAGCAGAGGGTGATGCATGTATAGAATGAGCTGCCAGAGGAAGTGGTGGAGGCTGGTACAATTACAATATTTAAAAGGCATCTGGATAGGTATTTGAATAGGAAGGGTTTAGAGGGATATGGGCCAAATGCTGGCAAATGGGACTCGATTAATTTAGGAAATCTGGTCGGCATGGACAAATTGGACCGAAGGTTCTGTTTCTGTGCTGTACACCTCTATGTCTCTCTGATTCTATGACCTATCAGGAATTACTTTGATGTGCACCTGCTGCTGTTGGGAGTGACAGTCATTTTAAAGAAGAATCACAAATGTCAGCCAATGTACACATGTAACAGCTGGAAATAATGGTAATTGGATAACTATGTACTATGCCAGAATTTGACTCACTTTAATAGCCCTTCTCAAAATAACTCTAACCTGGAAATGATTAGCCTCCCATTTCTGCGTTCCCCAAGTCAATCTGTTGTGCTGGAAACGGCAACATCATTACCATACATCATCCGCCCCCTCACCAAACAATAACTAAATTACATTCAGGATCTGTACATCCAAAGCCACAAATGGCAAATCACAAACAAATGAGAAAAGTGACAAACTCAGAATTATCTGACTTGAGCCCACTTAGGTCGGTTTTAAACAAGTTGTTAGGGCAATTGTAACAGTCAAGGTTTGATTGGACTTACTCATTTATTAGACATAATGATGCTTTGGATGGTAATTATAATGCTGCTGCATGGATTTCACTTTCTCTACATGGTCAACCATATTCAGTGACAAAACTATGGCTTGTTTTGCTTTCACTTTCCAAGTAGAACCCAATTATTCTTCAGAGAGTTGTGCAACTTGTATGTTGAATATGGGCATAATGTCTAAGCATTTTTAATGATGATTCATTGCTTGATTAATCTGCAGGCAGGTGTAATGACAATGGTTCCCTGTGCACATGTCAAGCTACTTTAGACTGTTTTCTCCAATGATGAGTTACATGAACTTGGTAGAAGTTGCTCACTATTGGTCTGCGATGAGATGTGAAAATACAGCATCGAATAAGCTGTTGATGTGATGGTATAATAACTGTGGTAGCTGAGCCCATACACTCAATTATGAAAACCACTCTTCAGTTAGTCCAGTTTTAAAGCGTTCTGAGGAAGGGTCTCTGAACTCAAAATGTTAACTCTGCTTTCTGTCCACAAATGCTGCCAGAGCTACTGAGTTTCTACAGCAATTGCTGTTTTTGATTCACTTCCTCAGAGGTTTTTTTCAATCGGGGCTCGAGTGTAAATAAACAAATTGACATAGAAGCCAGCTAATGCACTGAATTAATAGAGTGAAGGAGAAGAACTTGCATTTATACAGCACCTTTTTACCAGCATAGGCCATTCCAAAACTCTTAACTGCTGAGGAAGTACTTCTGATACCAAAGCTTTTCATCTTGGACTTCCCCGTAAATTGGTATTCTTGTGAATTATCCAGATGTGTCTAAGACGAAAAGCTTCAGTAAATGTGTCTTTTTTCATCAATATCCAAGTTCTAAATTATCAACCAACTAAACTTCTGAAGTACAGATATCATTGACAGTGTAATATTAGCCACGATAATGGTAAAATATGAACCATCAATTTTCAACTTCCATCATTTCAATTTAAAAGAGGAGAAAACACAGACTTAAGATGACCACAATGGTCATTTGACCAGATGAGATGAACAAAGCTGCTCTGAGCCAAAATTAAGAATGTATCAAAAAGCACTAAAACTCATTCAGTTGGGAAGAAACCCTCATCTGTTTTTAATTTACATGTTTCTGGAAGTTACACATTTTCAAATAAGAGCAGCCTGCAGGTTATCTAGCTTGAAAAAATAATGGTGCTAGACATGGGAATATACAAGTGAACTTTAATTCAAGAAAACAGCTTTTGGGAGGAGAAGAGAAGAGCGAAGAAGATTTGTAAGACAGAACTGGAAGAGTCTCTCTCACTCTCTCTCTCACTCTCTCTCTCACTCTCTCTCTCACTCTCTCTCTCACACACTCTCTCTCACACACTCTCTCTCTCTCTCTCTCTTTTTCTCTCTCTCTCTCTTTCTCTCTCTCTCTGTCATCCTGCCTGTTTCCTCACAGCTTCTCATAAAACATTGCATGGTGCCAAAGCAAATTGGAAAAACATCTGTTCACTGAGAATGGAAGGACGTTCACAGATTTTGCCGCAGCTGAGGGTACAAGATGAGGCGTCCATTAAGTTATCATGCTCTCGGGTTAAAGTCTAACGCCTCGTGAATTCTAAGGACTCATAATTATAGTATTTCAGCCAATTGATCCAGGCTGAGAAGCTACGGAGCTCTCCTCTAGAACCAAATGAAGATCAGCAGCAGCAATGGTTGGGATAGACACAGTGGGATGATGGATATTGCTCATATACAGCAGATAAGCCTCTTTGGATACGTACAGATGGTGCGAGACAGCCAAGCATGACATGCCATGATAGTAGAACTTCTGGCTGGAGTTGCTATAAGGTGCAAGGATAGATTATTATCACACAGCAAAAGTTGAATTTCTACTGATTTTGATCTTGCTCAGACCACAGCAGGACTTGGAGGAAATCCAAAGTTCCTATGGCTGATTAGTGAGAATCCTGGACTGTGGTTGTTTGAACTTAATATTGTACTTTTCTGTACATGAGATTGACTTCTACAGACCAACATTTTCCGGAATAAAATTAATGAGTGAGAGTAGACCTGCCACTGAGACTTTAATATGTTTGTAGGTAAATTTTGAAATGGAGCTGTGATGTGACCTGGTCCAGCTAATCTTCCAAACTGGCATTGCAATGTGCGTTCCTGCATTATTGTTGTCTTTCTTGGCCTTGATTGTTGATATTTCAGAAAATAGTTTTTGGCAAACCATTGAACATTTGTTCAGTTGTTTGAATTGAGCAATATGCAGATCAAGAGATGATCCTTCAGTACAGACTGCCGATATACCACCGCTAGGTGATGTTTCTTTCTTGAGAATCCTTGCCTTTCCTGCACCTTTTGAACAATTGTCCCCATCTGTTTGCCCCAATACTGTTTAATGCTCAGATGAACAGCTGGATCTTCTAAAGCAGAGATCCCCTTATGGTCTAGGTTGACATCACTCTCAGTGGTTGGCCATTTCAGTGCTAGTGATAACCAGTTGATAGTCAAGCCTCTAATTTTATTTCGGATATGTTTCTGACTGATAGTCAATCCTAGCTTTTATTTTAGTTATTGTCTTAACCAATCTGAAAAGCACGATAGACAGCAAATGATAGCCTGCAGGACCTTGGTGAACAACAGAAGTAGAGTCAGGTCAATGGCACCTCTTCAGAATCTCAATGATGCAGTTCATTACGACCCAGTGTTTATCCTCTGTAAAAGTCACACATGAAGTGCAGTAGTTGCTTGGATACACAGTTCAGATATACAGTTCGAATGGCATAGCATGCTTTTTTTCACTTTGGAATGCCGCCACTTCGATTAAATGCTGAGCAGCTCAAAAATTGCTGCATTCCTACATCATGACATTGAAATTATTGGCTATTATTAGTTAACCAGTTTGATTTTAAGCCAATTTGCTGACAGGATTGCAATCGAGATGGTTGCAATAGCTCCCCATTCTTTCACAGTCTGTAATGCTTGTCATAAACTATTGATGCATCACATTGGCCCATAAGTGGAAGTCTGGCTTTGATTCCTTTTGATGAGCAGACGAATTGTCAACTTAAATGGGACAGTAAAACAGCCAAGGATGGAAAGTAACCTCAATGATCCATATTGGTTTGAGAAATCAAGTTTATGACTTGCCTCGGGATAGAACGTTTGTGCTGGTCCAGGCTTTTAGCTGCTTCCTCACGCTCAATGTCTCCAATAATCATTTTTTGAAATTTTCCATGGAAATACAGACACAATTCCACCCTCCTCAAACAATGGTAGTGAGCTTGGGGCCTTCGTGGAGAATAAAATTGACCAACTTCATCCAATCCTTCAATCCTTTCTCTCACATGTACAGTTTGAAGCTAATGAGTTTATATCTTTGG
Source organism: Ginglymostoma cirratum (assembly GCA_024137785.1). Lineage (NCBI taxonomy): Eukaryota > Metazoa > Chordata > Chondrichthyes > Orectolobiformes > Ginglymostomatidae > Ginglymostoma > Ginglymostoma cirratum. Next base: position 2,962,368 of record JAHRHZ010000047.1, on the reverse strand, counting down.
CCATGGATCTTAGATTTTATTGTGCTTTCCTGGTCTTCAATTTCCCAGGAAAATAGTTTGAATGTTATCAAATTCTGTAATGAAAACTCTGCTGTAAAAGTGTATTTAAGTACCTTGCATTGGATTTAAGTACTCGCCAAATCCACTTGTTAAAAATCTTGCATAAATTATGCTTTTTCTCTTGCTTCCATAATTTCCTGTTGGTCACAGCTTTGTCAACACTGACCTTTGCAAATGGTGCGGGAAATGTTCAGACAGCAGTTTTATGTTTAGTGTCTCATTGTAGTTTGATGCTGAGGCCAATAGGTTGATCAATAGTATCAGAGATAAAAGGTACTGCAGATGCTGGAGAATCCGAGATAACAAGGCGTGGGGCTGGATGAACACAGCAGGCCAAGCAGCATCATAGGAGCAGGAAAACTTGACGTTTCGGGCCTAAACCCTTCATCAGAAGATTTTCTGATGAAGGGTTTAGGCCCGAAACGTCAAGTTTTCCTGCTCCTATGATGCTGCTTGGCCTGCTGCGTTCATCCAGCCCCACGCCTTGTTATCTAGGTTGATCAATGGAATAGGTTTTCGAAGTCTGCCCGAAGTGAGTTGCCATGTGTGTGAGGGTGGGGGTGGGGCTGGATATGTGTGGCTGTGTGTGAGTGAGTGAGGGTGTGTGTGTTGGTGAGGGAGAGTATGTGTGAGTGACAGAGGGAATGAGAGTGTGGGTATTTGAGAGTGAGGGAGAGTAAGAGTGAGAATGTGAGGGGGGTGTGTGTGAATGTGGGGGGGCACGGTGTGTGTGAATGTTTGGGGGGGGCGCCGTGTGTGAATGTGAGGGGGTTATGTGTATGTGTTTGTGAGTGTGAGGGTGTGTGAATGTGAGTGAACGTGCGGGTGTGTGAATGTGAGGGTGTGTGAATGTGAATGAATATGTGAGTGAATGTGTGTGAGATTGGGCATGAGATTGTGAGGGTGAGGGAGTGTGAATGAGAGAGAGAGAGAGAAGGCAAAAGAGCATGTGGGTGGGAGCGTGCGAGTTTTATCCATTTGCTATTTAGTACCTGTATGTGAGAGAGATGCCCAACAAACCCTTGAAGCAAGGGTTAAATTTTAATTCTAACTTTCACATGTAAAGTATTTTGTGGGCCTGTTCACAGTCAGTTCATGAATACAAAACATATATTTTTTGAAGAATGTAACTTGGTTTTCTATGGGAACTAGGATTTTGTGTTAATCAAAATCCTGTGGCTGAGCCAAAAGCACTGGTTTGTATAATTTAAAATTAAAATAGTTTAACAATGCGTGGATGTGTGAGTAGCCAAAAGACTGGTGATCAGGATAAGTCCAAAAATATTGTACAAATGTGATTAAAGTATATGCATCTGCTGGATAGAGACTGCAGGAGTTCTGTGCATTGTATAGTGACATTGTGACAACTCGTTCTATCTCGTTGGCAATGGGTGCCAAATTGTAGTTTGCTGCAGAAGATTTCTCAATTTCAAAATAAATTAATGCTTAGTTTTGTTGCAAGAAGTTGAGTTGTTACATTGATAATTCCAACAGGAAACCATTCTGCCTTATCTTAAGGTACTTGATGTGATTTGATTTATTGTCATGTGTATTTATTACAAATACAGTGAAAAGTATGGGCTAGTGTCGCCACTTTCCAGCGCCATTTTAACAACACAGAAAATAAACCAAAATACAGAATATAAAGCCAGAAAAATAAAACAATAAAGTTCATGTTGTAGTCTTATCTCAATAAAGTGAGGTGGTCTTTGGAACAGCTCCCACTTATGGCTCAGCCATGGGCTCGAATCCCTGCTGCTGACCTGACTACACTGCTACAGTTGGTTTAACAGCAGAGGTTGCTTTTTGGGCTTACCTTATTAATAACGCAGGGGAGGTGCTTTATTGACTGCTGCAGTGTACATGGTGAAGGCCCTCCCACCATAATGTCATGGAGGGAGTTCCAGACTTTTAGTCCATCAATATATTTACATGTCAGGACTGAGTGTGACGTGGGAACGGGAGCTGTGGTTGTCCCTACACCAGCTGCCCTTATCCTTCTAGGCAGGTGGAGTTTGCAAGTTGAGGAGGCGCTGTTGAAGAATCCTCAGTGAGATGTTGCACTATGTCTTGTAGATGGTCTGTATTGTAGCCACTGTGCCCTGGGCTTGGCAGGAGTGGATATTTAAAGTGGGGCACACTTACCATTCATCAGGATGAACACTGTGCCAATGTAAGTGAATTTCCCCATTTCAAACATTTCTGATTGACGAGTGATCATTGGTGAAGCAATTGAAGGTGGTTGCTCTGTGGAACTCCTGCAGAGATAGCCTGGGCCTGAGATGACTGACTTCCCAGTCTTCCTTTGTGCTTGGTATCTCTGCAGCAGCCTGAACTCCCACTGTCTTCAGACTGACAATTATCCTTCTCTCGCTTTGCTGACAATCGAGAGTTACAGGCAGCCCCTGGGGTTGTGAACAGGTTCCGATCTGGAGTCCATTCACAAGTCAATTTTGAACACAGTGCAGACAATATCAAACAGTTGTTTGTGTATACGGTAAATGCTCGGACATTTAAAATTACCCCTTCATATGGGATAGGGTTCATGAATGTTCAGAAGTCAGACATTTGTAAATTGGGGACCCCCTGTGGAGTGATACAAAGTGTCAGAACTATTAATTGGCACTTTCCCTACAATAACCAGCTCTGGGATGCTCAGTTTGCTGTCAGACTTCATGGAATCCTGAGTCAAGGTAGAGGATTCTGTGGGCAACTGCTTCCTGACTATCTGTATACCAGGGTGTGTGTACCACCTCCTGTAGATCCATCATACCAGGGTGTGTGACCACCTCATGTAGGTCCATCATACCAGGGTGTGTGTGCCACCTCCTGTAGGTCCGTCATACCAGCAGGACAAGACACACTTCGGGTTAGCGATGGGGACTATGTGACACTATGGTACGATTCTGTGGGTGTTACTCTCTCAGTCTGTTATGTTACTTCACAGTCTGTGGAACAGCTCTCCAGATCTGACACAAATCTCTAGATCAGTGGTTTTTAACCAGTGGTGCCGCACGCTGGTGTGCAGTGACATGGTGAGCAGTGTGCCGTGAAAGTTTCGGGAAGCAGCATTGTTTTACCCGAGCATTGAGGCTGTGCCCCTACTTCTGATCTCCTCTGGAGCCTCGGTGTCTGTTATTGAAGGCTCTACCTGTTGATACCAAACACATCATTTCAAATGCACATGCGCAGAGTTGTAGTGTGTCGACTTCCAACAGCAAGCATGTGCTGTGAAAACTGTGCTGCGCTGTGGAATTGTTTATCTCATTTGAAGTGTGAGTTGATGAGGAAAAGGTTGGAAACCACTGCTGCAGATGTTAGTGAGGAAGACTTTCCATGGATGACTGGGTTGGGTGTGTCTTTGTTGTGCTCGATGCCTAGTTTGTTGCTTAGTGGTCCATCTGGTTTCATTCTTATGGTTCTTTGTGATGGTTTTCAGCTTGCTAGGCTATTTCAGAATGTAATTAAGAGTCAACCATGTTGGGCTTGCAGTCATTGAGAGGCTAAACCTTACATTGCTAAATAAAATCTGCCTACTCCACAATTTTATGTCGGTAAAGAGCTTCACAAATTGCACATTGTGTTGCAGTGACATGGAAGTTCGCCACATATTTCTAACGGCAGCCTCTGAAGAGGCAATCAGATTTAAATGACGGAATTGGGACTTGAATACACCACCTTCTGGTTCAGAGAATTGAATGTGTAATCACGTCAAGTACCTCTCAGGCAGCCTTTGCCTGTCAGAGATGCTAGCTTTGGATGAGAGGTTAAAATAAGGTGCTGTTTCTGTCTTCAGGTGGATGGGAAAGATCCCGTGACTTTTCAAAGTAAAAGCTGAGGTACTATCCTAGTGCCCACCCAGCATTTATCTCTGAAATGACACTATTTAGTTGAGCATCTGGTGATTTATCAATTGCTATTTGTTGGATCCTGTTTGATATTACAGCAATGGCGATGTTTCAAATTATTTAAACAGCTGTGAAGTGCTTTAGAATGGCCCCTGCTATGGCGCTACATAAATGCACATGATTTTTTTTTTTTCCTTTGAGCAGTTGACAGCTGTCCAGCTATTGACAATCCCATTAAAGGAGAGTTGGGTGGGATCGCGGTGACTATATAATTAGAAGTTGTGGCCACAAGTCAAACATTGAAATTCCTTTCCCAAACACGTCAGCTTCTCAGTTTAAACAATACCAAGTAAATCAGATATCTGGTGCATTTCATGAAACAACAATCTGAAATGCACAATGTGCACTTCCCTTCTGCCACATGAGACCCACCACAAGAACTTCCATTTTTGCAGCACCTCTAGGATATAAAATGTCCTCAGCTCGTTCTAATCACACAAAATTTTTACTCTGAGCCAATGAAGGAGGCACCAAAACAAGTGACCAAAGCCTAAGCAAAGAGCCTGGGGAATCTTAAAGAAGTGGAGGTAATTAGGGAGGGAATTCCAGAGTTTAGCATCCAGCAGCTGATGCTGAAATTAGATTGTGGAAGAGCTTTATTTCCAAAGAGATAATATTTTCTCAGTCTTTTTTATTGAAATCGGTGGGAAATGGCATATAATTTATAATTGGTTGTGTGTTGCTGCTTGTATCTTTTGAGTGTGTGAGTTCCTCTGGGGCTTGCATGGTTAAGTTTGAGGGTAACCACCTTCTGGTCTAAGAAGCATCTTGTAAAGTTAATCAAGGTGTAGTTTATTGCTTCTCTGCAGCCGTTTATAGGTTACAAGGAAAAGACTGTACTTTACTGCAAAGACTGTTAGGAGGACCTTAGCTTAGAGGTGACTCCCACGAGATCATATTTGATTCTCGCACTGAGTCCTCATGGTATCAATCCAGTGGGTGCTGTCATTGCATTTGCTGAAGCGTTAACCCTTTTGGAGCGCAGATACAACACAGTTCCCTCATGGAGCCTGTAAACTGCCCAAGGTTTTGTTGACGGCCGTGGTCTGCATAATGTTTCTAAAGTAATGAGCTATCAACCTCTCCCTTCTTTACAACATTTATTTTCTCTTAAGAACTTTCCCTCAAGATTCACTGCTCTTAAAAGCCCATCGGCAGCCCTTTTGCCTTTGGCATGAGTTTAACCTTTTCCTTGCTGAGGTTCTGACATGACCCCATGCTCATTCTCATGACCCTGCTGAAGTCTCTGGCTTGTCCTCAGACCACTACCACGAGAAAACCATTCTAGTCGAAAGCACGAATGGAATTTTGTCTGACTACAACCACTTATTATGACTTCTGTCTCTGCGTCATGCTTATGTTTGCCAATTCCAAGGGTATGGACGTGGCAGACCATTCATCTCCACCACTCACAGTCCATCTCCACAGTTATCATTAATAATTTCTTGTCATGTACTTCTGTAGTCACGTTTGGTAACGTCAGTTGGCCTAATAGTGGTGCAGCACTGGAATATCGAACCTTGGCTTGGTTCGGACACCGCGGGCTGCTCAGGTTAAAACTGGAGAGATACCCCAGCACAATGCTGCTAGTGACTGCTAAATACTGTTTTGAAGTCTCACTGCAGCTACTGATTTGCAAAGAAACTTACGGACAGATTGTAGTTGTTGCTGAATTTACCCACATCTTTCAATTAGTTTAAAATTTCAACTAGACATTTCTCCTCAATGACATCGTCCCTGAAGAGAGGATCAGCTCCTAGACATGTACCGACGATAGTATGCTTCACCCATCTGTGGCGAGACTTAGCTCCATAAATGTTACCGTTTCTGTCTTTGACATGCGTGATGGAAAATCTAGGTCTATTTATACTTTAATTTGCCAGACTGAAATCATCGTCTTTAGTGCTAATCAGACACTTTTTACCATAGTTTCTGACTCTACTTCCCTTCTCGGTGCAAGTTCATGGTAAAACAAAGTTGGAGTCGTGTTCACCTCGGAGCTAAGATCCAAATTCCACATCCAATCCATCACCGAAATGATGCTTTCGCAGAGTAGGGAAGGAAATCTGCCTTCTTAACCTGATCTGGCTTCCATGTGACTCCAGACCAACAGCAGTGTGATTGTTTCTTAACTGTCCTCTGTCCTAGCCTACTGTACTGTTCATTTACCCACTGTCTCCATCCAATTCCCTCCTAGTTCAACTTTCTCCAAACTAAGGCACCCAAGCTCTGCCTTTATTAACAGATCAAGCAGCAACTATGGACTGAATGGCCTCCTTCTGCACTGTAACGATTATGGGGTTTACTCTACAATATTAGCTTCCTCCGTGTTAAACTTCACTCCATTGAAATGTTCATCACTATCTGCATCATCCAATTGCTCAACTGCCTCTGTTGGTCTTCTAAGCTTCCAAGCAATAACTTTTTACTGGCCTCTGGGCAATTAGGGATGGTCTAAATGCTGGACACCCACATTTTTCTGTGAATGAATATTTTTTAAAAAACACATTTGTTCAGTGATCTGCCATCAGTATCATATCCCCTGTACCATGTCCTCTTTTTCCAAGCACCCTTGTCCTTGTGGGCTTTAACTGACTCCCTATTTGCAATTACATTGTTCCAAACTCTGCCCATGTCTATCAGTCCTTCATGCATTCATGTTCTATCCTAATTTGAGTCCATCTTAAAACCTAGGTTACATCTCTGGTCTTCTTCCCATTTTGCTTTCTTTCCCAAGCCTGATACTCCTCTTTAGAATGACCCTGCTCAATGTTTATTCCTTAGAAAGAATGTGAAGTCATTAAAGGGGGTCTAGAATTCCTACAGTGTGGGAACAGGCCCTTCGGCCCAACAAGTCCACACCGACCCTTGAAGCATCCCATCCAGACCCATCCCCCTATAACCCACACACCCCTGAACAGTATGGGCAATTTAGCATGGCCAACCCACCTAGCCTGCACATCTTTGGACTGTGGGAGGAAACCAGAGCACCCGGAGGAAACCCACACAGACACGGGGAGAACGTGCAAACTCCACACAGACAGTCACCTGAGGCTAGAATCGAACCCAGGTCCCTGGTGCTGTGAGGCTGCAGTGCTAACCACTGAGCCACCATGCCGCCCGAGAGAAAATTCCCAAGAATAGTTCCAGGGAGGAGAAATTTCAGCCATACCGTAGATTGGAGAATGCAGAGCTGTTCTTATTGGAGAAGCAAAGATTAAGAGATTTCATCAAAGTATTCAGAATCACGAGGGGCCTGGCAGAGTAGACAGAGAGACCTGTTCCTGTTGGTGTGAACTGAAGACACCAATTTAAGACAATTGGCAAAGGAAGCAACACCAACATGAGACAAAGCAGTTTGATACAGTGAGGTTAGAATCTGGAATGCAGTGCCTGAAAGCATGGTGGACACATCTTCAATGGATATCTTCAAATAAGAATTGAGCAATTTTCTGAACAGAAAAAATAAATGAAGAGCAATAGGGAATAGATTGGGAGGGCGGAACTGGCTGCATTGGTCTTGTTGAGAGCTGACATGGACACTACAGGTTGAATGGCCTCTTTCTGTGTGGTAACCATTCTGTGATCCTGTGTCTTCCCTTTTCTACAGGCTGTGCAGCAACAGGACCAATTGCTGATAAAACATCAAACCCATAGAATCCCTACAGTGTGGAAGCAGGCCATATGGCCCATCAAGTCCACACTGATCCCCTAAGCGTATCCCATCCTGACCCACCCTACTACTGTGCATTTCCCATGGCTAATCCCCCTAACCTACGCATCCCTGGACACTACAGGCAATTTCCCATGGCCTACCCACCTAACCTTCATGTTTTTGGACTGTGGGAGGAAATCAGGGCACCTGGAGGAAACCCCATGCTGACACAGGGAGAATGTGCAAACTCCACCCAGACAGCCGCCTGAAACTGGAATGGAACCTGGGTCCCTAGCACTGTGAGGCAGCAATGCTAACCACCGAGCCACCGTGCCACCCCAGATGTTATCATTAATTCTATTTCCAGTCAGTCTGATTGCTTGTCAGCAGAAACTTTGCAAATATTTAATTGTTTGTGGAGACTCTTTTATGCAGTCACAGCGATTTCCTCAGATTTAAGTTGGAAAGAAGCAGGCCCTAATGTAATCTGGGCTTTAAGATCAGTCGTGTTTTAATATTCTGTTTCAGACTTTGCCAGCTGCATTTAGGCAAAGTGCTGTCTTCATCAAAAACACTTTCTCAACAAATGGATGGGGGAAGAAAGGAGACTGTTGGTCCTGTTCATCTTTCTATTCCTGTTTTTTAAAAAAATGTCTAAAAATTGTGAATCTCCACACTGGTTGGCCGGAAAGCATTGTGTGACAATTTTGAAGCTGAGGGACAGGGTCATTTGTTACCGCAGCAACGTCCATGAAAGATCAGTGTAAGTTAATAGGATGTGATAACAGTTTTGAGGGAGAGTTTTACTGGACTCAAAATGTTAACCCTGCTTCTGTCTCCAAAGATGCTGCCAGACTGGCTGAGTTTCTCCAGAACCTGCAGTATTTTGCTTTTATTTTTATGTAGTGATAGTTTGACACTAATAAATTGTTGGCCATTGTTCACGCCCTGCTTTTAGTGAAAACATTTCATAACCTTCCTAAAATTCTTTTCTGCTGAATCACCAATGGCATCAGTCATGTATTCCGTTCTCTATCCGCAGAGGGGACATTGAACACAGTTGCTTCAAGAAGCACATTCTGTCTGTGGACTTTCAGAAGTATTAATTTTTTTTTAAAATGTAAGTTTCAATTAGGTGCTTTTTTGCCTTTTCTGGAGAAAAAATACTAACCTTGTGTCATATCTGTACTTGTGCTATAAATAGGAACTTGCCACATGTGAGCGCAAATGATCTGATACTGTATGGGCAGTACTGACATTTAATTTAGAATTAGGAAGAAAATATGAGAGCCAAAGATAAACTTTCAAAATTAAGGAGGGATTGGTATTGCTCCCTTGCTATTCAAGAAAAGTTGCTTCTAAACTTAAATTTTATCAACTGTCTCTAAGGAAGAGTCTCAAGTTTGAAATTTTCTCAGTTACTGGGGGACTGTAATCTTGATTTAATTAAACCCTTTCCAAAATTCAACTTAGTGATTTCAGTACTGCATTGTCACAGGAGTCACACACCAACTTACTGAACTGTGTGAGACACTCGTGTACCCTGTGGCATGGTCTGTATTGATTTCAGTGATTAAAATATTTAGAGAAAGAACTTGTTATTGTCAGTGTTGTATTAATGATTACCAGATATGAAAAATGTAACACAGACAATCCTCATCGACAATCTATTAAGAATTTTTAATCTTTCTCCTGTTCCCCACTCAACCCAGGTGCTTTAATTGATAATGCCTTGAATTTTAGTTTGATTTAAAATATTAGCATTCTCAACTTGAAGCATTTTCTCCGTACCTGTATTTCAAAGATTATGATAACAATTGATTTTATTTACTTCCTATACTTTTTGCTTCCACGAGCATGAAATCTAGTTCTACTGACACAAAACAGTTTTCCTGTACCTTGCGTTAGTTTCTGTTACTTACAGACAAGCCCAGTTATTTAGTTTTACCAAGTAGTTGGTATTTGGCATCGGGGTTAATTTGATCCTTCATTATTGGGTGTCTAACTAAGTAGATTTGAGCAGGTAGAATGGAGGGGGCAGGGGTTGGGTCCGTACAAGTGTGTTGTAAACTGTGTGCTTTATAATATAGTTTAATATCATTTACTTTCGAGTTAGTAATATGGGTTTTCTGTGTGTCTAAAGTTAATGCTTAGACATTTAGTTATGCTATAGTTAAGGTGATTTTGGTTAGCACAGATTTTGAGGACAAGCATTAGAATTAATGGGTCTTTTGTGAACGTTGGAAGGATTTAACAACTGAACAAGTTAAACAAGATCCAGTTTAGAAGGTCAAGAGAGGCTTTTTTTATGTTTAAGGGAAGCACCTGTAGCTTAGAGAGAAAAGTTGTTTTTGTTTTAGTTTTACTTTGAGTTTTAAGCAGTCCGGTGAAACACTTGGATGAAGGTGGCAGTTTAGACCAAAGGTCTTGAGAAGGAAGGATAGATTGAAACAAGATTACCTGAAAGAGTTTGCCTTAGAGTAAAGAGTTAGTGTTAGTGACAGACCAAGAGTGCTCGGGTAAAACCCTGAAGAGCTTACTTGAAGCTGAGTGCATTTAAGCTCAGGTGCTTGAATAACTCCAGGAAGAAGCAATCTGCAATTGCAGTCTACAAGTTGATTTCATAAGTAATTTAAACCTATTGAGCCTCAAAACAGAGACTCTGGAATGAGTACTGTACAAATGGTATTTTGATTACGATACAAGATGTGTTTTTGGATACTGGACCATGAGTTTGTGCATGGGAAATCATGTCTCACTAACCTAATTGAATTTCTTGAAGAAACAACGAAGAGGATTGATGAAGGCAGAATGGTAGACATGATCTATATGGATTTCAGTAAGGTGTTTGACAAAGTTCCACATGGTAGACTGATTTGTAAGGCTAGATCGCATGGAATACAGGGAGAACTAGCCATTTGGATACAGAGCAGGTTCAAAAGTAAGAGACAGAGGGTGGCGGTGGAGGGTTGCTATTTGGACTGGAGGCCTGTGACCAGCAGTGTGCCACAAGGATCGGTGCTACATCTGCTGCGTTCTGTCATTTATATAAATGATTTGGATGTGAACACAGGAGGTAGAGCAGAGGCAGATGACCCCAAAAGTGGAGATGGAGTGGACAGCGAAGAAGGTCACCTCAGAGTGCAATGGGACCTTGATCAGATGGGCAGGTGAACTGAGGAGTGGCAGATAGAGTTTACTTTAGATAAATGTGAGGTGCTGCATTTTGGAAAGGCAAATCAGGGCAGGACTTACACACTTAATGGTAAGGTCCTGGGGAGCGTTGCTGAACAAAGAGACCTTGGAGTGCAAGTTCATAATTACTTGAAAGTAGAGTCACAGCAGATAGGATAGTGAAGGAGGCATTTGGTATACTTGCTTTTATTGGTCAGTGCATTGAGTATAGGAGTTGGGGGGTCATGTTGTAGCTGTACAGGACATTGGTCAGGCCACTTTTGAAATACTATTTTCAATTCTGGTCTCCCTGCTATAGGAAGGATGTTGTGAAACTTGAAAGGGTCCAGAAGAGACTTATAAGGATGTTGCCAAGGTTGGAGAGTTTGAGCTATAGGGAGAGGTTGAATAGGCTGGGTGCTATTTTCCCTTGAGCATAAAAGGCTGAGATGACCTTATAGAAGTTTATAAAATCATGAGAGGCGTGGAAAGGGTGAATAGCCAAGGTCTTTTCCCCAGGGTAACGAGTCCAAAGCTAGAGGGCGTAGGTTTAAGGTGAGAGGGGAAAGATTTAAAAGGGCCCTAAGGGGCAACTGTTTGATGCAGAGGGTGGTGCGTAAGCTGCCAAAGGAAGTGGTGGGAGCTGGTACAATTACAGCATTTAAAAGACCTCTTGATGGGTACATGAATAGGCAGGGTTTAGAGGGATGTAGGCCAAATGCTGGCAAATGGGACTAGATTAATTTGGGATATCTGGTCAACATGGACGAGTTAGACTGAAGGGTTTGTTTCTGTGCCCTACATCTCTATGACTCTATGACTGACTGTGCGCGTGTTTTGGGCACTATACAGAAGCTGTTTTGTTTCATTTTTTTCTTTTCAATTTATAAAGGAGAGTTTTGGGATTAATCGGATTATACTTTCACTGTGTGTTTAAAAAATTTAAGACTTGTGCCATATGCAGGCAGTCCGGTGTATTCTATTTTATCATCTCTTATTTTTGTTGATAAGCCTCTGTTTAATTGTTAAAGAAAATTATACAGCATTTTGCGCTTGTGTTTTAATGTGAGATCACTCTGTTAAAACACAAACAAAACAAAACATGATCTATCAAGCCAGGTTTCTGACTTGTAAAGTAATGACATCAGCTCGGATCTTAACACATGGTCATGAATTAAAAATCTGGTAATAATCATTTTTGCTTTTCACCTGATCCTTCTCTTTGACTATATTTCCTGAATGTGCAGCCTCTACCACCAGAAAGACCAAGGGCAGAAGTGCATGGGAATACTGGCTCTCTCATTTCCCCTCCAAATTACACACCACTGTGACAGACATACACCACAGCAGGGTCAATGTCACCGAATTCCCCGCTTAGCAGTATTGTCAGAATTGGCGGCTACGGCGGTTGAAGAAAGTTGCCTAACAGCACATTCTCAAGGGCAGTCAGTTCCAGCTATATCCATATCCTGATAAGGAGATATTTTTAAGAATTGCAAATTGTAAAATCATTGCTGCCAATCTGACTGAATCCCAGCTTAATAAAGAACTCGGATGAAAACATAGGAGTCTGGTGCTCAGGAAAGTGAAATTTTTTTCTCTTGTGAATCTATATACTTTTGACTTCTAAAATGGAGAGCAATGCCATTTTCCAAATCAATGTAGTCCTCAACACAGAAAAATAATTTATGTATACTTTGGATCCAACAGTGACGGAAATATGGTGTAATGTGCATCGTGTTATGATTGTGATGATTTCAGAGTAGTTGGAACTGTTTGCCTGCGGTCTTGTAGCAGTTTTTCTGTTGGAAATATCAACAGCTGTGTATCAATTCAAGGGACATGCTGGCTTTCGGTGCTAAATGTTATCAGACTCCTGCTGTTTACTATTGTTTGTCTCATTCTGCAGCATCAGTTCGTTGTTTTCTCAAGGAATAAATATGTTTTTTACTGGGTCTCAATCAATACTCTTTAAAAAAAACGACTACTGCAAAAAAAATGAAGGTCTCCTATCCTGCCACTATCTTCACCATCTTGTACAGTGATGAGTGGGTGGATATTAGAGTGTTGCCCGTAGCAACAACAACAATAGCTACTGTAAATTTCCACAATCCTGTTTCCTTCTAATTCCCCAGATCGACAACATAGCCTCCTGTTTCAATGTAGGATTTCTTATTGCAGAACTATAACAGATTTATGCTTTGAATTTGAAAGTGTCCTAGGGTGTTGAGACATTTATTGTGCATTCATATATAAGAGCTTGATACCTGATCCCTTTATAGTGAGGAAATCATAATGAGTTGAGAGTGGGTTGGCAGTTGGCATACTGCACTTAGGCTGCTGGCAAAAGGTACGGCCTCCACAGTCGGTTCCTGTTTTAAGATTAGGTTGTCTGTGCTAAGTTTTTGTTTCATTTGCTTTGTGTGTCATAAAGACCGGAACAGATATCTGAGGACGGCTTCGAATCAATATTATGATTAAAGGCCTGATTTCATATGAGACATGAGAACAAAATTTGATTTAAAATGAATGAACTGAACCCCAAGATCTTTAAATTGCTCCCTGATGTGGATTATGTATTATTAATCACTGGGATGCTGTCTCTGTGCGAGTAAAGGAAATTGCCATTACTTTTTGGCACATTGTTCATCATTGCTGATGATGATTGCCAGTGCACTCCATGTTTGTGACAATACGCTCATTGGAAGATTAATGATACTTTACTCCTGCGAGTCTATTAAGATCTTAGTTGGAAATGATTGTTGAGCAGCATTATGACTGGTATAAAATATAAAGCAATTGTAATTCTTCATAAAGTTTTTGAAACATTATTGAGAACTCAGCCAACTTGCCATTTCTTAAATCCAGTTAAACCCCAAAACGTATTGTAGAATTTGTCTGTCCCATCAGTTGTTTCTCCTTCACAATGAATTTTTTTGCCTCTTATCTCCTTCTCAGGGATTATTTGCATATCACCATGCACAGATCTTGAAATGGAGCAGATAGTTCATATTTCAGCCTTTGCCCTGTTTTAGTTTAATTGATTATTTTGTTTTTATGATTCATAATAGGGCGCATAAATATTGTATGGTGCCAAATACAACACAGTGACAGAGCGTCATTTACAAATAGGTACTGTGATTCATTGTAGTTTAGGCCAGTGCTTCTCAAAGTGGTGATGCATGACTTCAAGTGGGCTTGTGAGCTCTCAGTTTGAGGTTGTGAGCTCTGAAAACAGCAATGGCTGGTCATGAAGCTCTGACTGAAGTATAGGCGGCTGTATTTCCCACTCTAATATGCAAGGCCCCCACAACGTCCCCTTCACCCTTTGGTTCTCACTCAGGGGTCACACCAATATTCAAGTCTGGAATTGAAGTCAGAGTAGGAAGAAGTTTAGGTTCGGAGGAAGGGTCATTCGACCTAAAATGTTAACTCAGATTTTTCTCCACAGATGCTGCCAGATTTGCTGAGCTTTTCCAGTTTTTCTATTTTCGTCTGTGATTTACAGCAACTGCATTCTTCTTGTTTTTGTTTAAGATGTTTAGGTACCTGGTTTAGGTGGTATTGGAATATTTATATTATTTTTAAAAATATTTTTATATATTATGTAAATATCATTTGTTGTGTGAACTTACAAATGGCCGCAGTTATTCATCATTTTAAATATTGGTTTTTCGCAATTTGCAAGAAGATTTCATTAGTTAACCTCAGATGCTGAAGTTATTCTATCTTCTTTCCATTTGTGTTTCAGGTCCTAAGCCATATCCTTAACTCAGCCTGTAGGCCACACAATGAATAAATTGTGTAGTTAATATGCCTTCGCAGTTCACGTTGGTGAGGGAGAGATATAGATCACTGCAGGCTGCACAGAGTGATTAAGGGACAGAAAAAGAACCTCTTTAATTCACGATTGTTGCAAGTAGTGTCGTCAGAAGTAATAAACTACTGCAGTGAATCACTAAATAACAGCATAAAGCAGGGCTGGTAACAGCAACTGTATAAATTGCAAAATTAAACCATTGCCTTGGGAATCTAGTTAGCAGTCAGCACTATTACAAATGAACTGTTGTGTACATTTTTTACAATGTCAGATATGGGATACATGTTGCTTTTGGTTTAGGGCTAACAGAAGCTGAGACGTAGCAAAAAGAATTATTATGGTGACTGCTATTGCATTTTTATGAAATACAATTTTATTGTATTCTCTGTGATGTTCTATGCATTTGCAGTGTTTTGATTTCTTTACTAAGCTCACTGTATTCCTTGATACTGGAACCTTGACTTAAAATAAGGACAGGGTCCAGTTAAGAAGCATCTGTCAACATGGATATGACTGCAGTCTGTGTTTTACAATGCCTCAAGGCACATTTGACTGTTCTGCTTATTGTGTAGCATTACATAAGTTTAAATAGCCCCTAATGTGCATTTCAGTTGTGTTTCTTTGAGGGAATAACAGATATCCATTCATACTGGAAGAAGAAATAAGCTTGAATGGCAGAGCATGGGCCTGGACGAGCTGAATCACCGCTAAAGCCATTTATCTCATGATACTGTAGGAGGACTTAAAATCCTAAACAAGAAGTGGTACCATACTGATGATGTTACTAGATTAGTAATTCCGAAATCCAGGCTAATGTTCTGAGGGATCAAGACCCACTGGATTTAAGATTCAATTAATTAATTAGAATGGAAAAGCTGGCCCTAATATTCTGTGCACAAAACTATCACTGGTTGTCAAATGAAAAAAATCATATTGTTTACTCCTATCATTAGGGAGGAGATCTACTGCCCTTAACATGTGATTCCAGACTCTTCACCGCCCTTTGAAATTGACCAAGCAAGCCACTCAGTTGCATTGAAATGGAATAGACTGATGAGCAATTCAAGTAGATAGTTCACTGTACCCTGCTCGAGGACTATTAGGGGATGGACAACTCCTAGCCAGGTTACGTCTTCATGGAAGAATGTTTAAAAATGAGGCAGCTTTCAACATCTAGTTTCTTGAGCCATCTCCAGTGGCAGCACTATCAACAATTATGATACTCCATTCCACACGGCCATTTCTTTTCAGGTTGCCATCTGTCAACATATCTATGTGTGCAAATAGTGACGCTTTGATCTTGCTGGCCTGTGTGGAGCTCCCCTGGTACCAGGGAGGAAGCTAAAGCTTGGAAGCAGTGACTTAAGTGCAGTTGTACAACCTTCCAGTTGTTTCTCCATTGTTGACTCTTGCTCTGAATTCTGGCCTATAATGTAAATTGTGAGAATTCAGAGCTCAGGGTGCCAACAGATTACATCATAGCAGAGCGGTGTTACTTTTTCCTTCCCCATTTATGTTGTAAGATATTATGTACATTTTGCACAATCTTATGAAGAATAGAGTTTATTTATTTTGTTACCACTGAAGTACAGGGGAAACTCAAGTCTCACTATGATGAATTGTGCAGTTTATTGTGAATGGATAGGATAATGAGATGGTGATGTATATCATGAAGTGACATAACATCAGCAGCCATAGAATCAGAGTTTTCCCAGCATGGAAAAGGACCCTTTGTCTGCAAGAGACTGTGCTAAAAGGATAACTTAGTGACAGTTGGACTTATGGGGAACAGTATGATGTGCAATAGTTCCAACAGACACTGCAAAAACCTTCTAGAGTCAGACACTCATAGGTAAGGGGGAAATGTTAAGAGTCCACAAGCCACCAGAAGAGACAAGGCGAGCTGTCTCTCCAATGAGCAGAACAGAAGCCTGAGCCACAAGCCTCATAGACCACATCCAGGTTTTGCAGTGTCTTGACATATTTGGTAGTTGAATGTGAACTATGCAAAACTAAAGCCTTTGTTGTAAAAGAGCCTGCACTGAAAATCTAATTAGTTCAACTTGTTTTCCCAGAGAGGAATTAAAAGCAAGGTTAGAAAGCTCAAATTTATACTGATTTTTAAAAAAATGACTTGTTTGGTTCCTTCACAGTTCCCAAATCAGATCCCTGCGTGCTTTGCTGTAGAATAGCATTGATGAGGGACCAGTCTTCAGCCACATCCAGATTGGCAAAGGTGCTGAATAAGTTGTTCATCCTTTTGTTGAATGAGGAATGTGGGGTTATGGTATTACAAAGGATATGCACAGAAATAATAAGTAAAAAGAAATGACTTTTAAGTGATTTAGTGTCAGACGGTTTGCACCTCAGAATACAGAAGGTTATTGGAAAATATATCTCCCTAACCTGAGAAGGCGTTGGTAAATGCTTTGAAGGTTAAAGGCTGATCAGCAACAGCCAGTAGTGGGTTTGCAATGGTTAGGTCATGATTGACTAACCAAAGAGAATTCTTTGGCATTCGTTCATGGAGAATATGGCAGATATTGCATTTATGGATATTTGTGAGGATTTGACAAAGTGTGTTTCAGAGGTTTGTTTTGACAATTAAGGTATGCATATTTTTTAAGAAAATTGAAATATGAACGTGGGAGATGGACAGCAAAGAGTATGATAAATAGCTGTGTTTCTAAGTGGTAGGACGTAAATGGAGGTATCCCCCAGGGAACTGTCCTTGGGCATTTTAATTTCCATTTAATAATTTGGACGTATGTAAGTGCTCTGATTTAAATTTAAGTGAACATGACAAACTGAGAAGGAATTCAGCAGGTGCTCACTTAGATGAGAGTGTGGAGATAAGTGCAGTTCAGTGTCAAGAAATATAAATTTCTGCAGTAAATTTAGTTATGAATTCTACTGTAAATGAAAAAAGGGGGAGGGCAACAGGATTGCAATCCAGAGTTGAAATGCCAATTTTAATATTTGCTTGGGGAGTTGAATTGAAACCTTCCTTTGCAATTTCTATTATTCTGGCCAGGAGTCTAAATCTGTACAAGTTACTGAAGCAGCAGCATGGGATTTCATTGTGTTAACCAGAAATATGGGTTACAAAGTGTGACTAAACTGTGTTTATAGATCTGCCTCAAATGTTGCAAATAAAACCCATAATAATATTTTTAAAAATGTTCATTCAGGTGACTATGTATGCTGCAGTTTCTTCACATTGTTTAGCAATTGTTGGTAATCTGCACCAGAGGAAGGAGGAATCTGATTTTGACCTGAATAGGGCTGAATAGTCCACTTGTGTTCCTTGTGAAATGACTCCAGAGTGGCCAGTATCATGTCACCCAGTTACCCTTTATTTACACATGCACGGTACTTGACGCTGATCCAGCTCCCTCAGTGCCAGCTCTTAGAGAGAACAGAACCTCTGACATTCCTGTCTGTATCTGTCAGCCAGGGCTCCCTGATTGGACCAGATTAACAGCCCCAATCAGGAACTCATATTCTATGAGGTCCAGTTGGCTGACAACGTTACGATCACTGCACTATGTTCACTAGCTTTCAAACTACTTGAAAATACTCCTGTGTGACTACATGCAGGAAGTTAGTGAAGTGGATTGCTGTGAGATGTCTGACATGGTGATACTGTGCAGATGTCCTCTTGCCTAAAACACTGGTTAATCTGATGCTATATTGTTATCTCATCTGGCTTCAGTAAATACTCAATAAGTCCTTCAAAGATATTAAAACAATTGAAAGGATTGACTCAGTATTTCCTCCCAGTAAGCTACACTTGGTCAGGAAGAAGAGATCACATTAGGAGTCACAGCCCAAGTGAGTGTAGAGTTTGGGGAATTTGGAGGCAGCGTGGGAATTTTGTACAGAGAGGGAGAGATGCTTTTGGCTTTTTGTTTTGTTCTTACTTTAAAGTGGTCCACAGGATAAATTGATGTCCAAGATTTGGGTCCAGCAAAAAAAAAAAAATGACATCATAGAAAACTGCAAGTTCATTAGTTGGTAATAGCTACTAATTTGATGAGCTAATATCGATTGCTTTCAGATTGTAAGTAAATACATGAAATATTTACCGGTTACAAACTAAAAGACTAGTAGGACTTCTTTCAAAAATCAAATTAAGAACTAAGTAAATAAAATAGAGATGCCAGACAAGGTAATGTGTTGTACCTGCATGATGTGGGAGCTGGTAGACCCCATTGTGCTTCATAGTGACCACATCTGTAGCAAGTATTGGGTGCTTGAGGAACTCTGGCTTGGAATTAATGAGCTGGAACCTGAGCTCCGAATACTGTGACACATCAGGGAGGGGGAGAGTCACCTGGATGCAATGTTTCATGAGGCAGCCTCACGCCTTAGATTAACTCAAATTTGGTCAGTGGTCAGTGGTCAGGGCCAGGGCCAGGAAAGTGTTACCATGAGTGAGGCAGGGGGAGGGATCTCAGGAGGTAATTCTAAAGAAGCCTAAGCCCTTGATCTTGTTGAACAGGTTTGTGATTCTTGCTCCCTGTGTGGATGAGAGAAGGGGCTGTAGGGAGAATGAGCAAACTGAGCATAGCACTGTGGTACAGGGAGCAGTTCAAGAGGTGGTGGGGGAAGAAAAGAGAAATGTAGTTTTAATCTGGATAGTAAAGTCAAGAGATAGTTAGCCTGTGGCCAGGATTGAGTGTCTCAATGGCTTTGTTGCCTGCCTGGTGCCCCAGTTCAGGATAAGTCATTTGGGCTGCAGGACAACTTGGAATTGGAGGGGAATGATCCAATTATTGTTCATGTCAGTGCTATTGACATAGACAAAATGAGGAAAGAGGTTCTCCTGAGGAAATATGAACAGCATGGGGCTAATTAAAAAGTAGAACCCACAGAGCTAATAATCTCCAGTTTACTACCTAAACCATGAGCTAATTGGCACAGGGTCAACAAGAGGTAAACACATGGCTCAAAGATATGGTGCAGCAGTAAAAGGTTTGTATTCATGGGACATTGGCACCAGTTGCAGGATAGGAGGGAGCTGTTCCAATGGGACAGGTTCTACCTGAATCATCCTGAGACCTGAATCATCCTGAGTCCTGGCAAATTGCATAATTAGGGTGGTGGACATGGCTTTAAACTTAAAAGTTTGGAGGGGGGTGGGTTCAGTCATATGGAAATTGTTAAAGGCCAGAGGGCTCAGCAGAGGTTATTAAAGTTTCCAAAACAAGTGATAGGACAGAGAGTTTGGAAAGGCTCAGGAACCAACTCCAGGCACAGCAGATTAGGGGACAACTATCGGAAGGGGGGACGTTCAATGCCGGATGAGTGTATTGTACTTTAATGCGCGCAGTACGTGAAACAAGGTAAATGAGCCCATAGCACAGGTTGAAATTGGTAGGTACAATGTTTTGGGTATCAGAGACGTCGCTTCAATGGGATCAGAGATGGGAACTAAATATCCAAGTATATGTGTTCTATTGAAAGGACAGGCAGATAGTTGGAGGAAGTGGGGTTTCCTTGTTAATGAGGAGTGAAATTAAATTGATAGCAAGATGCGATATGGAGTTGGAAGGCGTAGAGTATGTGTGGGTAGAGTTGAAGAACCACAAAGGGAAAAAGACCCTGATGGGAGTTATGCACAAATCTCCTCACAGTATTCAGGATAACAAATCAGGAGATAGAGAGGGCATGTAAGAAAGGCAATACTACAGTAATCATGGGGGACTTCAATATGGAGATGGAAAGGGAAATCAGGTTGGTAGCAGGTCCCTACAAAAGGAATTCGTGGAATGATGTTTGAGATAATTTTTTGGGACATTTTGTAGTAGAGCCCACCAGGGAACAGGCAGTTCTGGATTAGGTGAGGTACAATGAGGCAGACTTGATCAGGGAGTTTAAGCTGAAGGAGCAGTGACCATGACATGATAGAATTCAACCAGCAGCCTGAGAGGGAGAAGCTGGAATCAGACGTAAGGGTGTTACAAATGACTAAAAGTAACTACAAAGACATGAGTGAGGAGCTGGCCAGAGTTGATTTGGAAGGGAAGCCTAGCAGGGAATATGGAGGAGCAGCAATGGCAGAAGTTTCTGGGAGTATTTCAGGAGGCACAGCAGAAACTCATCACAAGGAGAAAAAAAGAAACATATTAAAGGGAGGATGAGGCTGCCATGGCTGACAAGGGAAGTCAGCGACAGCATAGAAATGAAAGAAAAAGCATACAATGTGGTGAAGATTATTGGGAAGCCTTTAAAAAGCAGCAGAGGACAACTGAAAAAGCAATACAGGGGAGAAGATGAAAATATGAGAGTAAGCTAGCTAGTTTTTATTTAGTTCTATAAAAGGTGAGAGACAGAGGAAGAATGAACATTGGATCACTGGAAAATGAGGCTGGAGAAGTAGTTATGGGAACAAAGGATTAGCTGAGGACCTGAATAGGTCCTGTGCATCAGTTTTCTTCGTGGAAGACAGCAGCAGCATACCAGAACTTTGAGAGTCAGGAAATAGGAATGAGTGTAGTGGCCATCACTAAGGAGAAGGTGCTGAGGAAATAGAAAGGTTTGAAAGTGGATAAATCACCTGGATCAGAGGGACTACACCACAGAGCTCTGAGGGTGATTGCTGAGGAGAATGTAGAGGTATTGGTGGTGATCTTTCAGGAATCTCTAGAGTCAGGGAGGGTCCCAGAGGGCTGGGAAATGGCTAATGTAGCATGCTTGTTTAAGAAGGGAGAGAGGAAGAAAACAGGTCTGTGATTAAGGATGAGATTGTAAAGTACTTGGAAGCGAATGGTGAAATAAGACTGAGTTAGCACAGCTTTGTCAGTGGGAGGTCATGTTTGAAAAATTATTTAGCATTCTTTGAGGAGATATTGAGCAAGTTAGACAATTGAGAGCCAGTGGATGTGATCTATTTGGGTTTCGAGAAGGCCTAGAATACATGAGCAGAGATGTACTGTTGAGGCTGCATAAGGCTCTGACTGCATTTGGAATATTGTGAGCAATTTTGGACCCTGTATCTAAGGAAGCATGTGCTGGTATTGGAGGGGGTCCAGAGGAGGTTTACAAGAATGATCCCAGGGCTGAAGGGCTTGTCATGTGAGGAGCAGTTGAGAACTCTGGGCCTATACTTAATGGAGGTTAGAAGGAAGAGGTGGTATCTAATTGAAACTTACAGAGTACTGAGAGGCCTGGATAGAGTGGATCTGGAGAAGATGTTCCCAATGGTAGGAGAGACTAGAACCCAAGGGCGCAGCCTCGGAGTGAAGGGATGAACCTTTAAAACTGATGGGAGGAATTTCTTCAGCCAGAGGATAGTGAATCTGTGGAACTCATTTGCCATAGGAGGGTGTGGAGACCAAGATGGGTTCTTGATTAGTAAGGGGATCAAGGGTTTTGTTTTCTTTATTCATTACCGGGAGGAGGATGTCACTGGCCAGGCAGCATTTATTGCCCATCCCAAGTTGCCACAGTCAACCACATTGCTGTGGGTCTGGAGTCACATGTAGGACAGCAGTTTCTTTCCCTAAAGGACATTCGTGAACCAGATGGGGTTTTCTGACAATCGATAATGGATTCACGGTCGTGATTAGTTTCTTAGTCACAGATATTTTGTTGAATTCAGATTCCACCATCTGCCATGGCAGGATTCGAACGTGGGTCCTCAGAACGTTATCTGGGCCTCGGGATTAACAGTCCAGCGATAGTACCACTAGGACATTGCCTCCCCCAGGGAGGAGGCAGGAAAATGGAGTTGTGAAACATATTAGCCATGACTGAATGGTGGAGCAGACTCAGACCTAATTCTGCTGCTCTATCATATGGTCTTAAACTGTGCACATGGGATGGGGAGTGAAAATGACGACTGCCTGCCCATCATCAATGTAGCATTGTTATTGTTTTCACCAGCAATTTGAGCTTGTGTGCCATACTGTGGGCACCACTGGCTCATCTTTTGAAAGGCAGAATTGGTACTAGTTCACAGGGCAACCACTGAGACTTCGGTGTCCTGTGGTGCATTGGCTTTTGCCAGCCACACCTACAGTAGCGGAGTGATCTTCACTTCCTCTGAAATGGTTGGGAAGTTTTCAGAAAGTAAACTGGGTGAAATGAATGTAGGAGGAACACCTCTAGAAATACAAACAAAGGCCAATGAACCCATTTCCTGCTGGATTGTATTGGAACACTTTCTACACTTGGACTTCCCAGAGGACACCTGTTTCATTTCCCTAAGTTGGTCAAAGATGATGAATATGGTATTTATAGTTTTATGTTCTTTTTTCTTAAATGTGATTTTCAAAATGTGGTTTGCTATAAAGGGAAACTCAAGCTAGTTGTTGTCTGTCCCTGTTATTAACCCAACATTCTCATACTCCAGTGTGCCATTCTCATTCTCGTCTCTCCTAACCCTAGACACAAGCTGGGTTCCTTTTAGCTTGGTTTTTGTTGGTCATATGTGCTATTGTACAATAGCCCTGCGCACAGTCAGATCTAGATCACTTCTGCCCAAATTTATTCCAAGTGGGGTCAACCTGAAAGAGAGGTTCAAATCTCAATCCTCACTGGACGCCCACAAAACCTGTCTTACAATCTGCATCAATCATCCAGCTTCAGGAACAACTTCGAGGGCGCCAGTATCAAAAGACAATGGTTGCCTTTCGTGACAAGTTACTGATTAAACTGCAAGTACATGAGAGAGAGAGAAACAGGTAGGCAATTATCATTTTGCGATGGATGATACTAAGAGGCTAATCTCTTTATAACAGTGTCCAGGTATTGTGCACATACCCTTTGGTTTCTGACATTTTATCCCCCTCATTCATGCCATGTCCTAATACCGCAGGGTCCCCTAGCACTCAGCCCTATGCCACCTGTCTGACCTGCACTTTATAACAGTACCAAAATATATTTGTTGCTGCCTTTTAAGAAGACTTCGTATAAGCAACATAGTCATTTTTTGTGCTTCCTGCAATGCTTTGCATTCTAAACACAATTGATTTTATGCACAGTTCTGACCTTTTGACACGCTGCTTTTAAGAACATTTTTGATCTTCATGCAGTAAATTCATGTTTTTGCTTGGAAGTACATGGCCTTCAGCTTTATATAAAAAAAGTAAATAGTGTGGCCAAGCTTTTGTATTTGTGCACAAAGCAACGCTCAACAATCTAAATTGGATTCTGGAAAAGAGTCATTGGACTCAAAATGTTAACTTTGCTTTCTCTCTCCACAGATGTATCTACACCTGCTGAGTTTCTCGAGAAATTTCAGTTTTTGTTACAGATCTTCAGCATCAGCAGTTTTATTCTAGATCGGATTTTTTTTTGTTTAGTTTGTACATTTAGGGGAGGTGGTGGCCTAATGGTAGCCAGAATGTTAATCCAGAGACCCAGGGAATGAGCTGGGGACCTGGGTTTGAATCCATTCAACAAAGATCTGGAATTAAAAGTCTAATGATGACCATTATCCATGATCAGGAACAAACCCATCTGGTTCACTAAAGTGCTTTACAGAAGGAAACTGCCATCCTTACCCGGTCTATGATGTTCCTAGCAATGGGCAGTTAGGGATGGGCAAAAATGCTGGCCTAGCCAGTGATGTCCTGTGAATGAATTTTTAAAAATCTTGAAGAGGAGAGTTAGACCTTTAATCTGAGAGTGGTATTGCTTTAACATTTCCCTTCATTAGATTTCAGATTTGTTTAGTTGGTTTTGGGTTCCTTATGGCCATTATTTTACACTTGTCACCAGAATGGTATAATTTGAATTTCAAAGATAAAATAACTGATTTTCAGAAATTAAAACTTCTTAATGAATTGATCACAATGTGGTTCTTTGTCAGATCAACAATAAATTGGAAGGTGTTGCTTGAGAAGTTGCCTCATTTTTTCATCTTTGACTGTTACCACTTAATGTCTCTTGAAGGTGGTCATCCTGAAAATAGTGCCGAGTAGTCCTATTAATGCTCAAAACTTAGTGAGATACAAATACTGCTCTAAATTTCCTTGAACAGTTTTTTTTTATTTGTCAGTGTTATACTGAAGACTATTTAGGAGATAATAGGAACTGCAGATGCTGGAGAATTCGAGATAACAAGGTGTAGAGCTGGATGAACACAGTAGGCCAAGCAGCATCATAGGAGCGTGGCCTGCTGTGTTCATCCAGCTCTACACTCTACTATTATTTGGGAATCCGGTTTCAGGCAGCAGAATACTTTTGCAAGACCATTTCCAATTAGTTTAGCTTGTGTGTGACTTTGTTGAGTTACTGTGTAACATTGAAGAGTTTAAACACAGATGCTACGCTGTGGCAAACTCTCTTTCTGTAAGCGTTGATGTTTCATCTCAATTTATGATTCAACATTTATCAACATTTATGTAGACCCCCTGTAATGTGGCAAGATTTGACACTGAACCACATACAGAGAAGTTTAAGAATGGAATTCCAGACCTTAGGGCCTAGGCATCTGAAGGCAAGGCCACAATTATTGGAGAGAACCACTTCTGACATTTTTGTGTTCACACACAGCAGCCTTGTCTGTGCTCTGTCTTCAGTGAATGCTCGTATGATAGCTGCCTCAATGGAAAACTCACATGACAGTGTTAGATCAGTTAGCTGATTTGCACGTCATTGTGTTAAAACCCATGCCCCTTTCTCAACAAATAGAAAAGAAATTTGCATGCATTACTTGTAACTGAAATTACTCCGATTATTCATTGCACAAATAATTGTTCTCATGCCTTAAAAACTATTTGTTATTCTTGGCAATCTGCATATGCACTGCACGCTGTCTTTAAATTGCTGGTTTCTTAATGGTATGTGTGCGTGTTGTTGTTGACTGTTCATCTGCGAGATTATACTTCCCCAAGGAGTCTCGTTGATGTGTCATGTGTTTTTGCTGCAGTGTCTGTTGTTGTTCTTTCCAGTTGTTTGTAGCAGCATTACTATTTCTGAACATTCCTGTGTCTTTCTGTTCGTAGCTATGCTGTTTTAGAGCCCTCCGACACTCAATCTCAGCTCCACTTCTGACACCATGTTCTGTCTCACAAGACAGCAGTGTAGATTATATTCTGTCTGTATTTGAAGGCCTTCAGTATGTGCGCCTCATGGTAAAAGTCACATGACTATAGCAGAACAGGAAGAATATTTGGAGATGGTGGGAACTGCCGATGCTGGAGAATCTGAGATAACAAGGTGTAGAGCTGGATGAACACAGCAGGCCAAGCAGCATCAGAGGAGCAGGAAGGCTGACGTTTCAGGTCTGGACCCTTGTACATGTTTGCCTTTCAGTTCAAACACTGACTGATAAGAGACTAAAATTGATCAATGCAGACAACTCAGAGGGTTGTGAGGTTGAAAGAGCTACAGTGATAGGGAGCGGTAAAACAGTTAGAAAATTAAGGTAAGTATTTTAAAGTGGAAGCATTACCGGACAAGGATAACATGACTTGATAATATGGGCAGCAGAGTGAACAAACATTTTCCTATAGTGTGTGAGATTAGAGACAGGGCAGGAGAGAATTGTAACAGCCAAGTCTAAAGATAACATTGATTTTAAATCATTGACTCCAAACATTCTGCTTCTGGCATTTCTGGAGCTTTCTGGATTTCTCAAAATATTTGGACAGATAATAAAAAGTGGACTTTTTTTCCAATCCAAGTAATGGTTTAATTGGAGGTTCTACTTTCTTTGTTTTCCCTTCTCACAGCAATCAGTTCTGAAAATAGCCAGCGGCTGAACTTGTGGTTAAAGAGAAGTACATGTGAGAAATGTGCAAAATGCTCAGGAGGCCTGTTAGCATCTCGAGCAAGGGATTTTTTTTTTTTTACCAGACGCCCCACACAGTGTTGCTGTGCATCAATTGTGTTTTCTGAATTGGCCCAGCAACTTGATGATGTACCTTCCAATGAAGGTACTGTTCTCCTGGAATAATAGTTGCCATCTGTTCTTTTGTAAAATCAGTCTTTGTGAACGAGAGAGACAATTGCAATATTGATCTAACATCGCAAGGAAGTTGTGCGCATTTGCAGTCATGAACTCGCTGCAGTAGTGAACTACTACAATGTCCCTTTCTGACAGTAAAATACATCTAATGATGAATTACTACAGTTAGCGGCCAGTGTGAAGTGATGCTGGCATTTATTTTCTTTGGTTGTTCATGGAATGTGGGCGTCACTGCCCAGGCCAGAATTATTGCTCATCTCTAATTATCCTGAAGGCAGTTAAGAGTGAGCCACATTGCTTTGGTTCTGGAGTCACATGTAGGCTAGACAAGGTAAGGATGATAGATTGCACATTAGTGAACCAAATGGGTTTTTATAACAATGGTTATGTGGTTGCAATTAGGCTAGCTTTTTGTTCTAGGGTTTTGCTGAATTCAAATTTCACCATCTGTCGTGGGGATATTCATTAGCAGGGGTTCTAGGTTGCCTAGCCAGTGACAACACCACTGTAGCTGTTACGAGTGCAACCTATGGATCTATGAGTGATAAAGTCATGTAATGATTATAAACATGAAAGAGGCTTTTTGGCTCATCAAGTCCTGATATACTTCTGAACGTCCATATAATGCTGACCTAAGCAAATGATTTTTGTGAGGAATGGAATTATCAACGCATTTGCTACATAATAATCAATCCTACCTATTACACCAGATTTCAGAAGTAGTTTATTTACGCAAATTTTGACCCAAAATCTCCTTTGCATGTCACTGAATGCAGAATATTCTATAAACGAATGCAGTCAAGCAGCATTTCAAACCTAATTTTCTGAAAGAAAATGACATTAAACATTAACACTACTAGTATTCAACCTGTGAGCAATTGAATTTTAAACACCTGAAAATGCGTTTTAAAAGTACTGGTAAGATCCATTTATTGTTTGCTGTGGGTCCACTAGTGAGTTTTGTTGTAATTTTTTTAAAAAATTTAAATATGTCTAAAATGTGTCTATTATCCTTGTGCCTAAAACGAGAGCTTTGTTTTAACAGTTTTTGAAAAGCCTGCAAAAGATGCAATTGGCAGAAACTCTCAATGTTAGTAAATTCAAACCAGTTTCTCACATGTTTTTAAACCCGATCCAAAAGATCGCAAGAGCTCTTGACCCAAGCAAAATTTGAATATGAAATTTCCTGACCTTTTGCATTGTTTTAGCTGAATTTGAACAAGATGTGTTTTAAAAACACAAACACAACCCAGTGGAAATTCCAGCTAATGTGCTTGCAACTGGAGTAATTGATGCTATAATTCAGAACAGTGAGAGCAGTGTGTGAGTTGGAGCTCATTATTTCAATTCCCTTTAGAGCTGAAGGAAGGGAAAGCAAGTGTTTAGGACCATTTTCACTGTGTATTAGATGTTACAGGAAGGTAAGACCCGAATGTATGTCACTTTTTTTTTAGTTTTGTTATAAAATGAGAAAACAAACAAGCTTCTTTTAAAGATAAAAAGGTACTGCAGATGCTGGAGAATCCGAGATAACAAGCATGGGGCTGGATGAACACAGCAGGTCAAGCAGCATCATAGGAGCAGGAAAACTTGACGTTTCGGGCCTAAACCCTTCATCAGAAATGGGGGAGGGGAAGAGGGTTCTGAAATAAATAGGGAGAGAGGGGGAGGTGGATAGAGGATGGATAGAGGAGAGGATAGGTGGAGAGGAGGCAGACAAGTCGAAGAGGCGGGGATGGAGCCAGTAAAGGTGAGTGTAGGTAGGGGGGTAGGGAGGAGATAGGTCAGTCCTCCCTGGACTGACCTAAAAAAAAAGCGGGTCGCTGTCCGTCGCTCGGCGCCGGGGGGGTGGCTTGTGGTGAGAGGAAAAACAGGTTAGGGAGGTGGAGATGAGCTGGGCTGGTTTTGGGATGCGGTTGGGGGAGGGGAGATTTTGAAACTTGTGAAATCCACATTGATGCCATTGGGCTGCAGGGTTCCCAGGCTGAATATGATTTGCTGTTCCTGCAGCCTTCGGGTGGCATCACTGTGGCATTGTAGGAGGCCAAGGATGGACATGTCATCTGAGGAATGGGAGGGGGAGTTGAAATGGTTCGCGACTGGGAGGTGCAGTTGTTTGTTGCGAACTGAGCGCAGGTGTTCTGCAAAGCGGTCCCCAAGCCTCCGCTTGGTTTCCCCGATGTAGAGGAAGCCACAACGGGTGCAGCGGATGCAGTATACCACATTGGCAGATGTGCAGGTGAACCTCTGCCTGATGTGGAATGTCTTCTTGGGGCCTGGGATTGGGGTGAGGGAGGAGGTGTGGGGGCAGGTGTAGCACTTCCTGCGGTTACAAGGAAAAGTGCCGGGTGTGGTGGGGCTGGAGGGGAGTGTGGCGCGGACAAGGGAGTCGCGGAGGGAGTGGTCCCTCCGGAAGGCAGATAAGGGTGGGGAGGGAAAGATGTCTTTGGTGGTGGGGTCTGACTGTAGATGGCGGAAGTGTCGGAGGATGATGCGTTGGATCCGGAGGTTGGTGGGGTGGTATGTGAGGACGAGGGGGATTCTTTTTTTTTTTTTCTATCCTCTCCTCTATCCATCCTCTATCCGCCTCCCCCTCTCTCCCTATTTATTTCAGAACCCTCTTCCCCTCCCCCATTTCTGATGAAGGGTTTAGGCCCGAAACGTCAAGTTTTCCTGCTCCTATGATGCTGCTTGACCTGCTGTGTTCATCCAGCTCTAAGCTTCTTTTAAAGTCAGAATTTTGCCTTGGGTTATGCTTCAGCTGACCACCTGCCTTTCTATGCACGCTCATCTCTCTCCCTCTGTCTGTCTGTTCCTCTCCTCTATCTGTTTTTCTCTCTTTTTCTCTCTCTTTCTGATTCTTACTAGCTGTTTTATTTCCTCTGTCTGTCCCTGTCTGGGTGGTATTTTCCCAGTCCCTGGAGCACATGAACAATGGCGAGATCAGAATAGCGGGATTCTTCTTGGCAAGAAAAAAGTCCAGTTTTTCACTCGAGGATGCAACAGTGAGATGAGAAGCTCAACAATAAACAGCAAGTGGCCTATTTGCATGCGTTCATATCTAATTATTAGTTAATCTCATCTCATTTATTTGCATTTTGCCATTTTTCCAGGCAGTGGAGAGATAATTCTGACATGGAACTCCGAGCAGGGGCTTGGTGACTCAAGCTTATCATTTGCTCCTCAGGACCTCCATGCTATTCAGCAAACCCCCTGCCCCCAAGTAACTCAGGACCCACACTCTATGGGCAATGATTTCCTGCATCCTTCGTCCATTGACGTTGGCATGAGACACCAGCCTCACCACATCATTATTGCCAACTCATTTGCATTTGGATCCACCACTCCAACACGTCATTTTGGAGTGTGCTGATGCATTTGATAGCAGGGTCTGGTCACTTTACTCACAGGGCCAAGCACCCACCTGATGAATCAGTACCAGCAACACCTGAGGGCTCCTCCTTGCTCTCCTACTGCTCACTCATTTTGTGCCTACCCAGATGCTCACGGCACCTCCACCCTGCCTTTAAGCACATTGCCAATTCATTTAGAACTTAGTGGCACACAGTCTCACCTTGTTTCCTTTAGCATAGACACAACGCCAGGCAGCTTGTCATGTTTTCCAGCAGTGACCATTCAGAGGGGAGGACATGTTGCTGTAGATTACTCTTCCACATCAGTGTCACGTAAACAGCATGTGACTGCGGCTGGCATGGCAAACACATTGAATGTGCTTCAATGAAATAGCCATGTCTCACACTCTAAGGGGAGCAGGCCTTAGGCCTAGTCAAAGGTGAGTGTTGTCAGTCAAGGACATCATCTGATTATAGGATTCAGTGATCCTATCACACCTACAATGTCCTACTGTATTTGCATGGACTTTTTGCTCTTGACATCAAGAATCTCCTCACTGCTGATCTCCCGATTTTTCCAACTTCCTCACCAGTGCTCACATCATTCAGTACCTGGGAAGATTCCACCTCAATTTTTTTTTCCCTAGAAGGTAATGCTGTCCGAAAAATAGCTGAAAGGATTTACCAGCTGTTAAGTTAACTGCTTCAAGTCATAAAATGGATTCACAATTCCTCAAAATGATGAAGAAAAATACATTTGTGATGGCGTAATGTTAACACAACACCACACTTCACAAATACTAATCGTGCAGCACTACTGATAAGAGTTGACATCAGAATCTTTGGCAGTACTGAGGGAATGATGGTCAAACTTTGTGTGATTGAAGTGGAGTTCTCAAGCTGAGTGATAGGATGGTGATGTAGGGCTCTGGGCAGATGATGGTAGTGTATGATCTGGAGGTGTTTGATGAAGGAAGGAAGAGAAATATTTCACAACAGGATACTCTTCCCCCTCGTACCATTTCCCTTTCCCTGACCCTAACATCCAGCATCACCATCTCCTCATTATCCAACGCTCTCAAAGATTTTATCCGTTAGTGAGATACCCATACCAATCTCCTACCTGCTATTACTATGAGTATTTCCTAATATCAGCTGTACACCAGGTATGAGGGGCTGGAGATAGTGGGTGTAGAGTAAAGGAAATTATACCTTTAACTCTGGATATAGCTACTTTTGCATATGGTTAGTAACTATGTCATAGGGACATCAGATCACACAGAGCTGAATCCTGGTTCTATAGGACCTTAAGATAGATGTCCTTATATACTATCCACAGAATATGGATATAGTCAGTAAACCTGGATATTCTTCAATCACAAGAATGTGGATATCATTTTACATATACCTAGGTATAGTGAAAAGTTTTTTTGTTTAGTGTGCAGTACAGGCAATTTGCAACATGCAGAGATCACAGGGTGATAGAACAGAGTGAGAAATACAAAGTTACAGCCGCTAAGAAGGGATACAAAAAGCAAGATCAACATTAGATTTGAAATTTGAGAGGTCCATTTAACAGTCTAACAATAACGGGAAAGAAGCTGTTCTTGAACCTGTCGGTACATGTTGGCCAGCTTTTGTATCGTCTGCCCGATGGAAGACATTAGAAGAGGTTATAGCTGGGATTGGAAGGGTCTTTGATGTTGGCTGCCTTTCCAAGGCAGTGACAATTGTAGATGGAGTCAGTGGATGGAAGGTTGGCTTGCATGACAGACTGAGTTGTGTTCACAACAGTCTGTAATTTCTTCTAGTCCTGGGCAGAGCTTTTGCCATACCAAGCTGTGTTGCATCCACAAAGAATGCTTTCTATGGTGCATCTGTAAAAATTGGGGAAGAGTCCTTTTGGACATGCTGAATTTCCTTAACCACTTGAGGAAGAAGAGGCGTTGTTGTGCCTTTTTGACCATCACATCAACGTGTGTGGTCCAGGACAGATTGTAGGTTATTGTCACTCCTAAGAACTTGTCACTCTCAACCCACCTCCACCTCAGCTCCATTGATGTGGATAGCGGCGTGCTCTCCTCCTTGCTTCCAGAAATCGATGATCAGCTGTTTAATTTTGCTGACGTTGAGGGAGAGACTGTTATCATTACACCACACCCCTCTTCACTGTATTCTGTCTCGTCATTGATATCTGGCTTACAACAGTGGTGTTGTGAGCGAACTTGTAGATGGAGTGCAGATGAAATCTGGCTATATAGTCATGACTGTACAGGGAGTGCAATGGGAGCTGAGTACTCAGCTTTGCGGAGTGCTTTTTTGGAGGCTTTGTTGCCTATCCTCTCTGATTGCGGTCTGTGGGATAGGAAGTGGAGGATCCAGTTGCAGAGAGTGGAGCCGAGACCGAGGTCTTGGAGTTTGGAGATTAGTTGAGTTGGTACTATTGTGTTGAAGTCAGAGCTGTAGTCAATAAGTAGAAGTCTGGATGTAAGTATCCTTATTATCCAGATGTTCCAGGGATGAGTGTAGGGCCAGGGAGATGGCATCTTCCATGGAGCTGTTGCCCTGGTGGGCAAAGGATCAAGGCAGGCTGGGAGGCTCAAGTCGATATGAGTCATGACCAACCCCTCGAAGCACTTCATAATTAGGGAGGTCAAAGCAACCGGGTGGTAGTCCTTGAGGCACATTGCATGTGTTTTCTTTGGTACTGGGATAATACTAGTCTCCTTGAAGCAGGTGGGGTTTTCAGATTATAGCAAGGAGATGTTAAAGATATCAGCGAATACTCCTGCCGGCTGGTCCACACGGGATCTGAATGTACAACCAGGGACTCCATCTGGGCCAGTCACTTTCTGTTGGTTCACTCCCAAGAAGGCTGATCTAATGTCTGCAGCGGTGACTGAGGGAACAGGTACATCCAGGGCTGTTAGGACAGGGACATAATTTCACTGACCTTCCGTTTGAACCGTGCATGAAATGCATTGAGCAGATCATAGAGGGATTTTGGGCAGATCCACAGAACCAGAGGAGGGCAACAAGAACCAGAAGTGAAGACCAGTGATGGTAAACCATGAGTCTGGCCCAGATCCAATCCGAGAGCTGAGGAAAATACCAGGAGCGGAAGCGCAGCTGTGATAGGGGAAGGTTAGTGATAGAAATTGAGGCATACCTAGGCAGAAACTGTGGAACGAAAAAGCCTGCACAGAAACTGAAGAAGTGGCAGAATGAGGCCCAGAGCATTTAGTTACCCACAAGGAGTTGTTCATATGAGACTATGTTGTAGTGTAGGTGTAGGATGAAGGACTATCAGTACCTAGCAATAATATCCTTTACTGGCCACTGATGCAGAATGTGTTGCATGCCAGAGGATTGGCCATTTTCAGTCAGTTTGCTGAAGCATCAACAGACAATTTCAGTCTCCAGTTTGGAAGTTTAAAGACCGCTCCTTTGGCCTGCAGTGATGCAACAAATAGATACCCCTGAGGACCAAGAAGATAAAGGTGTATTCTTCTTGAGTGAAGCGATAGATCTGTGAGACAAATTCTGGTATGCAGATATTCTGGCCAATGCTAGATAAACTAATTTCAGATTAGATACAGGGATGGTTATATTGATTCTTTTGAATGCTTTACTGCGATTGATAAAGAGGATCTTCACCCCACATTGTACATTGGGTTTCAGGAAGTGGTGAAATTGGAGTAAGAAACCAGGTAGGCATATATGTTGTTACAATGTAAAAAGAGGTTATGGAGTCCTTGCATGTAATTGCTAATCATTACAATTCTTTATAGTGTGGATCTGCTTGTACAGCTTTAGACCTTCTTTGGTTTGCAGATGCCAAGGACACTCCAGTCATAGCAATTTACAATCTGTCATTCTCAGAGGGTGGAGCAAACCCTGCACTTTTTACTGAAACATAAGCCAAAAAGGGGTGAGAAAGCAAGGTGTCAAAGAAGACTATGACCACCTATCAGAGGATGGATAGGATAGTGATCTGCTCTTCTATACTCTAGTGACAGGAGGGGGAAACCAGCACACAATAGCTCCTCATTTGCTTGAATGTGAAATTTCTCATCTACTGATTCAAGTGACACAGTTCCTCGAACTTACACTGACTCTTTTGAGGAGAATCAGTGCTTCCTTCAAGAAATTGCTGATGAAACTAAAATTGTTTACTCCTGGCCCAGAAGATGCAGCAACAATAACTGCGGTTATTGTTAGATAACTACAATCTGCTGAGAGGACATAGCCAGATCTCTGCTGGGAAGGAAGAAAGTAACTTTCCCTTCTCGTTAAAGCAGTAATGAAAATCAGGGAGGCTCAACCATTTTGACAGCCAGTAAAATGACCACAGAATCTCAGGTGTCAAGAAGTTTGAAGTTAGAAGGAGATCCTCAACCGTGTAACAAAGAGGTCTCAGGGCTTCCAGACAATGTCAATGCAGTTGAAACTTCAGTCAGGGTGGAGGTCGCCATGACCTACCTGCACAGCAGAAGTCAATTGTAGACACCAAGCCTTTTACAATCATGCATATTGAACCTCCAAGTGAGCTGGACGTTATTAGAAAAATGTTTCAATCTTCAAAAACACCCCATCAAATAGAAGGACAATAATATTAGCAGCTAATGAGCTGTCCAGAGAGAAAGAGCCCTTTAAACCCAAAGTTGATCTCGTTAAGTATTCAACAGTGATGGACTGCTGAGAAGGCCTTAGGAGGCAGCAAGGGTAAAGGTGATCCTTTCAACCCATTAACCGCCATTCTGCTCCACTATGCTAGCCCTCCAAAGAAGAGAGAAGAGACTGTACACCCTCCATTACTGAGGATGCCATTGGAGTTAAGTCCCTCAAATAGAGAAAATCTGTTCGGTTTACGTGAAAAGGGAGTTGGATGTTTATAGTTAAGTAATAATAAACAAAATACCGGAAAATGGGACTAGAATCAATAGGTGCTGGAAGATAAATGGTGCAGAGATGATGGGCCAAAGGACCTGTTTCGCTGCTGTAAAACTCTATGACTCTATTGTAAAATAACTGTGGAAGAGACATAAAGCGAACTAAACTTTTTACTCTGGATATAGTTACTGAGCATGTGTCATTAGTGACGTGTGATCTCACAAAATGGGAAGCTGAGTCTGGTGGGCTCCAGGTAAGATGTCATCTTGTGCTATTCTCTGTATATTGCTATGTTTAATCAGGTCTCTGGCTGTTCTTTCACAAATATATAGATTTTACTACAATGAGAGCAATGTGGAAACTAATAGAAAATGTGAGCAACAGAGATAACAAGCCTGGGGCCGGATGAACACAGCAGGTCAAGCAGCATCATAGGAGCAGGAAAACTTGACGTTTCGGGCCTAGACCCTTTTCTGATGAAGGGTCTAGG
>JAHRHZ010000047.1:2877441-2926692 GCA_024137785.1 Ginglymostoma cirratum | reverse complement strand
CCTAGACCCTTCATCAGAAAAGGGTCTAGGCCCGAAACGTCAAGTTTTCCTGCTCCTATGATGCTGCTTGACCTGCTGTGTTCATCCGGCCCCAGGCTTGTTATCTCGGATTCTCCAGCATCTGCAGTACCTTTTTTCTCTGAGAAAATGTGAGCAGTTGGCTACAGGTTTGCTGGCAGTGATGGTTTGTCATGTAAAATATCTTTGATTGTAACCAAACTGAAAGCTTTTTAGGAAGTCATTCTGCATCTAAAGTAAATATATATGTCAATAGTGCTTTAACTAACATGAGTAGCGTAGAACTTGACTGGTAGTTCCTAATTTAGGATCATTGAGTAGTACTGTAACTCGGAGTTCATCTGAGAACATGTACATCTCTTGTTGAGCTGAACAATCATAAGATCATCAGAAATAAGAGCAAGGGTAGCCCATTTATGTGATTGATCCTTCTCCACCATTCAAAAAGATCATGGCTGATCTGATTCTGGCTTTAATTCTATCTTTGTGCCTATCCCCCCATAACCTTCACCTCCTTTGCTGATTAAAATCTGCCTAATACCATGGATATATTCAATGACCCAGCCTCCCCCGGAAGAGAATTCCAAAGATAAATGGTCCTCTGAGGGAAGAATGTCCTCCTCATCTCTTGCTTACTTGATTTTAAACATTGTCTCCTAGCTTTATTTTCTTCCATGCATGGAATCCATTGAATGGAAACATTGTCTCAGCATCTACTCATTCAAAAAGCCTTAAATTCTTCATGTCCATTCAACGGATTGGGCCACTAGTACAAAATTATGTGCAACTTGGAATCACATTAAAGATCTTGCTCAGTGAATCACTGGTGCTCCAAATAGAAACGTTATACAGGAAGAGCAGTGAGTAAGTTTAGGCCACAGTGAAAGGAACTTATTTTAGCCTCTGAGAGTGTTTTAACTGACTGAGAAATCCATAAAATACTAATTGGTTTTTGTAACCTTATGAATTTTCCTTTGTTCCTGCGCTGTATTTTGAAAAGATTACTTCTGTTGAAACAAAACCTCTGTGAGACGACTTGAAATGTGACTTCCTTACTGTCTTTTCTCTCCTCATCAGGAAATATTTGACGAAAAAAAAGAACTCCAATGTATGTGTATCTGCACCTGTTTGAATCTCAGAATCATGTACTTCCCTAATACGTGTGAATATTTGAAACCACTTCAGTAATAGTGGCTAAAGTAAAACATGTCCCCATGCTCCAAGCTGAAAATAAATGATGCACCCACTTAAAACCATGGAGTTTGGAACCAAGATGTTGTAGGCTTACTCCATCACCAGATTTTCTTGTAATCTTGGAGGTTTCTAAAGTAGTTACTTACATTCCTGTAGGAGAACACTTCCACCATTTTTGTTTTCCTGTCCTATTGTAGATATTTTCTAATCAACCTGTTCGGGTTTATTATGATTCCATTCTGTATGACTCAATGACATACCTCTGGAGCAGGTGAGACATGAACCCAAGCCTCCTGGTTCAGAGATAGAGACATTATCACTGTGCTATAAGAGTTTTTTTGATGTGATATTGAGGAAGGACACTAAACACTGTCTTTTAGGCAGAAGGACTTCTCTTTTATTAGTAAATATCCCACCTTCAATCGAAGTCAATTGAAACCATTTCTTCAAAAGGCAAAGACCTGAATGTGTTTCGGTTGTGTTAGCAGAGACTCATGATGCAAGACAATGTTGTACTAACCCATACTCCTCATTACCGCTTGATAGCGGATTGTGGTGTTTTAAAGGATTCATTGATGGATTGATTATTCTGCTTGGTGCCAGGAATGCAA
Organism: Ginglymostoma cirratum; assembly: GCA_024137785.1. NCBI lineage: Eukaryota > Metazoa > Chordata > Chondrichthyes > Orectolobiformes > Ginglymostomatidae > Ginglymostoma > Ginglymostoma cirratum. The sequence continues at coordinate 2,924,869 of JAHRHZ010000047.1, read as the reverse complement.
AATGAATGCCAACCATATATTTGTGCCCACTGTCTGCCAGAGGAAAGACTCACACCTTTCTCTGATACTAGCTCACTCTGTGACTAATTATCTCAACTGGCGCTGAGAGAGCTAAAAATCATCCCAGTTGGCAATTCCAGGGTTAAAAGCAGGCAGAATGTTTGAGAGTATTTTCTGCACAACATATTCCTTCAGTGCCTGATGAAAAGAGACACGACCAACTCTCTCATTTGGTGTTTGTTCTGGGCACTTTTTTTTTGGTTTGCATTTTGGGCAGACTCTCTGGGGTATATTTGGTACCAGAATTTGCATATTTTTGTGGTGTTCTGCTAATGAGAGCAGTGGCAACTGGAAATGAGTCAGGTTACACCACCTTCAGTCACCTCACAAACAGTGATAACGAAAATATATTTAGCCTTACCCAAGGGAAATTGATCTCAATCATTTCATCATCAGAATGGAACATTGTTCACTTTGAAGTAGGCAGAGAGGTAATTGACTACAAATTGAACCAACTTTCAAATTTGATTTATTTTCAGAATTACTATTGCAATCTCCTGTTTTTACAGTACAATGTTTTGTTGGGTGGAGGAGGGCTGAAGAATCGCTTGTGTCTTAAAGATATTTGTTGTATCGAATTACGTTGGGGTAACCTGAATAATGGTCCACTGGATTAAGTGACTCATTAAGTACTCACGGGTATTTTATTTTAAAGTAATTGATGCATTATATTGTTTGCAGGTGAATTATGGTGCAATGTAATGCATTTCATATGATGTTTGTGTGTTGGTGCTACATAAATGAAGACAGACTAAAGTAATTTACTTTATACTGAATTGTTGCTGCAGTTCAGGTTAAAATAACCAACCCAATTATACTTGGGAACCAAAATTGGTCCCAATGTACCCTGCAATACTGACAAGAAAATGGCAGTGAACTAATGTCTGAAATTGTGTGGGGTGTCCTAATACACAGAATGTGACCAAAAGGGGAATTGCTCAGTTTGTGTTTCCATCATTTAATAAAGAGACTGCCTTCACAAGTTTCAAAGTGGACAGCAGCAAACTTTTGCAGAGGTGCAGTTAATGTAAAAGTGCTTTGAGCGAGGCATTAATTCAAATATACATGGTGGCTCCCAGGATCCAGGCAATGGGGATGATGCTGGGTGATGTTCATAGCAGTCAGCCTGGTTTGCATTGTACCTGAGCTTTTTTAAAATTGCTGTCAGTCAGGCATAATGGAAATACAATTCCTGATGAAAGTGTCTTGTGCTGAAGGTGAAGATCCTCAGTGTGTTTTACTTTAACATTAATCCTTGAGATCATCTTCATCACAAATGATTGACAAAGCTATTTGCAAAGGAATGAAACAATATAAGATGGGAAATTTGGTCTCTTCTGGTGGTTCCCCATGTTCCACGCATAACAGTACATCCCAGAGACTATAGATATTATGAGAAAAGAAAAAAAGTAGCTTTTTCATCCTAGAGAAATTATAGAGCTGGCATTTTGAATAAGTGTACATTGTAATTCTGCTGCAAATTATTATGCTGTTTAATTGTTTTCCTTTTGTTTGTTCTTTTATCTAGTCCTCCAATGCCTTAAATGGTTAAAATCCTCTTTTTATCTTTTTTTGGTCTCATTTTTCTCTCTTTCGCTTTCTCTGTGTAACCTCCCCCAGCTTAACCAAGGCCATCTTCCTGAACTTTACATTTCTTTGAAAGATCCCTTGTGCACTTCCCCACCTTCTCCTACCCCAAATTCCTTTTGCCCTGTAACTTGTCTTCAGCCACCTTGCCCCACATGCTCTGAAATTTCCTCCCTGATCCCACTACCTCTGCATGTCCTCCTTCTAATCTCAGATCCTGTTCCAAACACACAACTTTTTCTCAAGCTTTTCACTGGCCCCAATAACAATTCCAACTTTGGCTCAATGATCATTTGCTTTCATTATACCGTTGTGAATTGCCATAAGATGTTTTTCTGCATCAGCAGTTGATTATGAAGGAGATGACAATGATAAAACACTATGTGAATAAGTTACTGTTCCAAATAACATTTTTGAATATAATGTATAATTAATTTGAGATGTAACATATGGTTGGTATAGCATGCTTGATTACTTTGGACTTTACTTTGGAATTGGAAGCTAGTCTCAGTAATGGTAATCATTGCTTGTTGTAAAATCCCATCTTGTTCCCTAATGTTCTTCATTGAAGGAAATCTGCCATTCTTACCTGTAATGGTCTGGCAATCCACTCAGTTTAAGAGTGATTAACAATGGACAACAGATGCTAATATTGCCAGGTGTACCCACATCCCAGGAATGAATAAAATCATGTGGTTCCCAGAGCTCTCCACCATTGGGTTCTGTTGTTGACTAACTGATAGAGATTGATTGATAAAATTAGTCAACAATTCAGTTATCACTCTTTCATGTGACTAGTAGAATAGTAGGTGAATTGGATATACCGTGGTCTTTTTGCATTTGGCATTCATCACCTCAGGTGAATGAAGAAACCAAACGCACTTCTATGTATTTATTGCAATTTATCTATGCTAACTACTTTTGCGATGTTACTCTAACCTAACCAAGGCTTCAATTAATCAGAGAATTGGTCAGGTTATAAAAACTGTTGCCTAGCCATTTGCATCAGCAAACTGTGTTTTTAGAGTTGTAGTGTCTTCAAGTGATGCACCCAAAGGGAAATAAAGGGATATGGGTTACGAAGAGAAATTCTTTAAGACAGTTTCATTGGTAAGAAAATCATAAGCAATATTTTTCTCCTTGACATGATATCTTGATATCTGGAGGTGATTTGTGTATTCTTGTAGCATAATTACCACCAAAATAAGTTACTCTCCCTGTTAATGTCCTGGGAATAAAGAATCTTTGTCCCTGACATTTAATTCTAACAGCATTGTCAAATCAACAACTTTTATTGAGCATAACAAAATTCTTCACAAGAGCATTGTTAAACAAAATATGACAAAGACTCACATAAGGAGATGTTTGACTGGATGGGAAAGAAAAAGTCAACAACACAAGTCAGAAGGAATGTCCTTGAGGAGGGAGGGAAGCTAGTGATTTGGAGAAGTATAAAGCAGGAATTTCCAAGCATGGATTATTGGCAACTGAAGTCCTGGCCACCAATGGTGGAGTGAATAAAATTGCGGATACTTAACAGGCGAGAATTAGAACAGTGCAGAGAAAACAAAAGATTGTGCGACTAGAGAAGATGAGAGAGAGAGAGAGAGAGGAAGAGTGAAGTCATGGGAAGGATTTGAAAGCGAGAATGACAATTTTAAAAGTAAATGTCTCTCGACAGAGGTGTAAGCAGTGAGCACAGAGGCAATAGCAGAATAGGGCATAGGGGTTAAAGCATGAGCAGCCGCTTTTTGGATGATCTCAAGTTTATTTAGAATGATGAAGGTGAGCCAGGAGTGCGTAGGGATAGTTCAATCCAGAGGTACAAAAAAAAGAGGGCTTCCATTCCTTTGGGTATTTCAGATACAGTCTACATTGATACCATATGATTAGTCAACTGTTAAATAACCTTCATTATTGAAAGCCGAAAGAACTGCAGATGCTGCGGGTCAGCAACAAAAACAGCAATTGCTGGAAAAGCTCAGCAGGTCAGGCAGCATCTGTGGAGAGAAAACAGAGTTAACGTTTTGGGTCGAGCGACCCTTCCTCAGAACTCGTGTTAACTCTGATTTCTCTTCATTGGTGCTGCCAGACCTGCTGAGCTTTTCCACCTTTTTCATTAGTTCAGATATTATGCAGTAACCTCTTGTAGATTTTTCAGTATCTGGGAGAGTAGATTTTACAATTCACCCTTCCACAACTAATTGGAGGACTTGCGTTTGTTTGAGATTTAAATCTGCCGTGCCTCCATTGAACTTCCGAAGCCAGCTGAAAGATAAAATGGCTGAGCTATTGATACCTTTGAATTGACTCTTTGAGAGGTATTTTCCTGCTTCCCTGTACTGTCCTTAATACTTTTTTTGCCTTTATTATAATCCGATTATTAACTGGCATGATGGAAATTACGAGATTGCAGAGATTTTAAATATTAGTCTTCAGTATTTCCTGAAAGGCTTCCTTTGCCTTGACCTTGAAGAGTCACTTAACAGTGCAACTGACATTAACATGAATTTAATTCATTATCTCATATGGAAGTGAAACAGTTGTGCCAAATTTTGCACAAGTTGTATTGATTTAGTCCATCTTGCTGGAACTAAGTTACATTGTTCGCCTCTCACTGGTCCAGGTTTAACTGTCACAGATGTGCAAGTAGATTTTGGAACTGTTCAGTCTACTTTCTGACTGTCATTCCACTTAAGTTACTATGGGTTAGATCTTTTGCCCCTTCATAGTTAATAAAACCTATTAAGGGTTGATGGAACTTGTGTCAGTGGTAGTTAGAGGCTGGTGGATTTTTAAGCTCATTAATGTAGATATGTTTGCACTGAGTAATGTATATAGGCTGTGTACTGCCGTCCTCCTCCCCAGTTTGCCCACATTGCTGCGGTAACATTGCAATGTACCACAATTTTGCGATCACTGTCAATGGGCTGCCAATCATATGGGAACTATGGCTAGCGGAAGATGGAGTGAAATAAAATACTGCAGTCAGCCTACTTCCAGAGTAAGCATTTTGTTGGAATTTCAAGTTGCGTTTATGAAATGATCTATCTGTGGGGAGCCAGTTGTAAAATATATTACTTTTATAAATGCAAGGTTTAATTAATTTTTGACTAAATGTTTAGGAAGCCAAGGAGCTCAAATGTATTTATTTTGCAATCCTATTCTCAAAACACAGTGCTGGATTGAATAATTTGATTATTTTTATTTTACTTTGTGGTGCTCTTTCAGTGTTTCTTCTGGAAAGTTTGAAATTAAGCTGATGATACAATTGGTTATAATTAGACTCCACTTATGAGCGGTATATTATCAGAGTTATTGTGTTACTTAATGTCATTGTGACTTGCTGACATTGACAATTTGTGGGTTTTTTTTCCCTAGGACATAATTTGAGCCCAAATCAAAGGTAATCAGATGATATGAAGCTGTGTGGGGATAAATTAATAGGTGAGTAAATCTCCTCCTATTGAAACAGAAATAACACACTGGTCATGCTAAATCTGTTTCTGCCAGTTGTTGTGATAAGCATTTGTCTCTAGTAAACATAATTGTACGTGAAGAATGCTGTGCGAGTGATAGAAGCTGCAAAGCTCACTGAGGCTTTTATCTTGGAGACTGAGCACAGTGTGACTGAGATCTATTATGGAGTGGACAGGCTGTTTTTAACTGCACAACATGCTGGTGGGGAAAGATAAAGTGGATCATGTGTTTTGCTGTAAAGATTATTGTTCCACAGAGAAACTGAAGATGTGTATAACTGCCCTTTTGCCACTCATCATCAGGTCCCCACATAACATTACGTAGTCCAGGCGACCTTTAATGTTTCAATTCAGCGAACCGTAAAGTGACCTAAGAGAACAGTCTCCTTGAGGTTTCATAGCAACCTGTTCATTTGTTGTCTGTAGTTGTAGAATACTTCAGCAGAGCTGCTTACTTTTGAAAATAGGTGCTTTTGTCGTTTTACCTATGTGTATCCTAAGAGTTCAAGTGAAGCCTGCAGGTAGGAAAAGCTTTCTCTTTCAAATATCTTACCTCATGCTACTTGGTGGTACTTTTAAGTTTCATGTTTAATAGATTGCAGAGTCGTGCTTGTTTAAACAGTATAACATAGCTTCATTCATGTTTGCCTTGCATGTGGCACTAAGAGATGAAAACCCAGTTGTAGAGAGCTGGGAATCTGGTTGTGTTGTCGAGCAGTCAGTTCCATACTGGTCCCTCTAATTTAGTGGTTCTCCAATATTAAGTAATTTGCGTGCTATGAATTATATGTTTTCGATATTCATCTCCCTTAATCACTTTCATCTTAGTTGCTATCTTTGTGTAACTTCTACTAATGATTACTTTTGAGTGTCAAAACCATTTTAAAATATCAATTTAGAAGAAAATCATTTATGTTAGCTCGGTGACTCTAACTGACTGTTCTAATCCCAGTGCTCAAACGAACAAGTTCAGATATGAAAATTAATTAGGACTTTAACAGCCTTGCTCTAAGATAGATATTGCAGTACAATCTTCAAGGTCTTAAATGGGGCAATATGATATTTACGGCTGTGCCTAATCTGTTCTGGTCACCAGGTAGAATACTGCCTGTTAGCTTCTGCTACACTGTAGGTCCGCAGGAACTATGAGCTCAACAATACAGCACGGAGAGGTCCAATCATCACAAAATGCAGATTGTAATTTGAATCAACTCCAGCTCAAAGCAGGTTTTATAACTTGTCCTTTTGTGTCACTTCACATCCTTTGTAGCAACATAAAAATTACATGCTGACAAACAATTGATGCACCAGATGTCTTCATTTGATCTTCACTATCACTTTCAACATGACTGTACATGAATATTTTAGCTCTTTGCATGTATGTTATATGCCTCATTTACACCCAATCTGAAGGAGGCATGTAATCACATTAGGAAGTCACGTGAGCATGTGTGGATAAGAACCACAACTGAGTATACTGCCTTCTGTGTTCGGGCATTAGGTTGTGATGAGAGAAAAAATTGAGAGAAGTTTAATTTTATATGGTTTTACAGCGAAGGCATAAAAGAAATTGCTGTTTATTTTCCAACACTAAATACTCCACTAGGAGTATAAATCTGCTTTCGCTTTTGCTGTTGAAATGGCAGAGAAATATGTGCTCAACTACTCTACTATACCAAGTCCTACAATAGGGTTCTGCTTATATATTTATCCCAAAAAGGAATGTATTCTCCCCAAAGGGCAATTGCTGTGCTGACTTGGGCTCTCCATCAACTTCATGGTTTTATTAAATATGTGCCACTAAATTTATCTGGCTATTTTTGCTTGTCAGCACCAGATACGTATTCTCCATTTGTTTTGGTGAACTTTGAATAAAGGGCACTAAAGAGAGGGACTGTGTAGCCTACTTCTTGGCCTCTGTCCACATCAGCCATTAGCTGTGAACGTCTTACCTACACCTTGTGCCTCTCTGCAGCAAGGCAGATGAGATTTGGAACTCACCGTTTGGGCAAATTAACTCTCCTTACGTCAATTTATTGTTAATGATTAGCAATAGCACTAAGACCAAGATACATGTTGCCTAAGATATATCGTATCAACTGCCTTCCTTATTGCTTTACTAAATTGCCTATTTAATGTGGATTGTATGCTTCTTTAGAAGTTATATCATTTTTGTCCATAATGTACTCTTGCTGATAACCATTGTGGTCAATAACAGCATTTCTGTATGTCAGAGTACTTTATGCAGAGACATTTAAAACTGTTTAGCATTGTGCAGTACTGATTATTACTTTAGCTATTTTAAAAGAGATGTCACCGTTTTAAAATACCTTTTGAAAATGCTGTTAAATAATTTAAAAGTATATTAAAAACAGTATTTGTATTTCATGATGGGGCTTTGTCTTTGATTGGGAAAACAAGCTTACAATTTTTTCCCCACTGGATTTTTCCATGTATAATGGTGGTGTGCTATTTGTCTGCTCTTTGTATGATTTCTGTATCTTTCTTTAGTAGGGTGTGGTGTTGTGGTATTTCCACACCTTTCATTTTGTAATTGTTCCCCTTTATTCTTCCCTTTTTGTTTTGGCTAACACTTCCTCAAATATAGCTCAATGTCAGTGTCTAGAATGTTGCTAAAGTCTCAAACACACAGAGGGATCTATGCAGAATTTTTGTATTCCGGCATTGGAGATTGTACCCAAACAGAGGTTAGTTAAGGCTGCGCAGACTAGAAGTCAAACCAGCTGCTCTGTATGGCTTAGGTAGTGCTTTAACCACAAATATAACTTTTTCACTTTGCCTATATTATCGAAATATTTCTGCTGTAAAAGGTTAAGTTGCTTTTATAGCATTAATATAAAGATCATTCCAACTGTTTAGACACTTGAGCACATTTTTCTCTACCATTTCAATAGCAAAAGTGAAAGCACATTTATTTACACATACACACACAGGACTGTGGACCTGGTTCGACATAAGCAACTTTGAAAAGCAGAACAGAGAAGTATTCAGAGATGCAATTGATTGGCAGCAATGACAGGTGAGCTGCTCAGTAGATGCTCCCAGTTTCAATTTTCAACCCACTCTCTATTCTCTCTGTATCTTTCTCTGCAAAGTTGTGATTGACATCCTTTCACCAACTGTCCTTGTGTGGCACAATTGTGTTTTTTATGGAACTCCATGTTAATTTAGGAGTAATAGTTCCCTTTGAAAACGGGATATGAGATGCTTACGATATTGCTATTCAACGACAAAACACCCATAATATCTCGAGAAAGTAGGAACTGCAGATGTTGGAGAACCTGAGATAACAAGGTGTAGAGCTGGATGAACACAGCAGGCCAAGCAGCATCAGCAGAGCAGGAAGGCAGGAAGGGCCTAGACCCTTCTTCAGAAATGGGGGAGGGGAAGGGGCTTCTGACATAAATAGGGAGAGAGGGGGAGGCAGATAGAAGATGGATAGAGGAGAAGGCAGGTGGAGAGGAGACAGACAGGTCAAAGAGGTGGAAAGGAGCCAGTAAAGGTGAGTGTAGGTGGGGAGTTAGGGAGGAGATAGGTCAGTCCAGGGAGGACGGACAGGTCAAGGGGGCGGGATGATGTTAGTAGATAGGAGATGGGGGTGTGGCTTGGGGTGGGAGGAGGGGATAGGTGAGAGGAAGAACAGGTTAGGGGGCGCAGGGACGAGCTGGGCTGGTTTTGGGATGCGGTAGAGGGAGGGGAGATTTTGAAGCTTGTGAAATCCACATTGATACCATTGGGCTGCAGGATTCCCAAGCGGAATATGAGTTGCTGTTTCTGCAACCTTTGGATGGCATTGTTGTGGCACAGCCGGAGGCCCAGGATGGACATGTCGTCTGAGGAATTGGAGGGGGAGTTGAAATGGTTCGCGACTGGGAGTTGCAGTTGTTTAGTGGGAACCGAGCGTAGGTGTTCTGCAAAGCGGTCCCCAAGCCTCCACTTGGTTTCCCCGATGTAGAGGAGGCCACAACGGGAACAGCTGATGCAGTATACCACATTAGCAGGTGAACATCTGCTTGATGTGGAAAGTCTTCTTGGGGCCTGGGATGGGGGTGAAGGGGGAGGTGTAGGGGCAGGTGTAGCACTTCCTGCGGTTGCAGGGAAAAGTGCCGGGTGTGGTGGGGCTGGAGGGGAGTGTGGAGCAGACAAGGTAGTCACGGAGAGAGTGGTCCCTCCGGAAAGCAGATAAGGGTGGGGAGGAACAAATGTCTTTGGTGGTAGGGTCAGATTGCAGATGGTGGAAGTGTCGGAGGATGATGCGTTGGATCCAGAAGTTGGTGGGGTGGTACGTGAGGATGAGGGGGATTCTGTTTTGGTTGTTATTGCGGGGACGGGGTGTGAGGAATGAGTTGCGGGAAATGTGGGAGACACAGTCGAGGGCGTTCTTGACCACTGAGGCAGAGAAGTTGCAGTCCTTGAAGAATGAGGACATCTGAGATGTACGGGAGTGAAATGCCTCATCCTGGGAGCAGATGCGGAAGAGGCGAAGGAATTGGGAATAAAGGATGGCATTTTTGACGGAAGGTGGGTGGGAGGAAGTGTATTCTAGGTAGCTGTGGAAGTCGGTGGGCTTGAAATGACTGTTTGTTTCCATCTCTGGCAACCACCTAGAAACCGAGAGGTCCAGGAAGGAGAGAGAGGTATTAGAGATGGTCCAGGTGAACTTAAGGTTGGGGTGGAAGGTGTTGGTGAAGTGGATGAACTGTTCGAGCCCCTCGTAAGAGCATGAAGCAGCGCCAATACAGTCATCAATGTAACGGAGGAAGAGGTGGGGTTTAGGGCCAGTGTAGCCACGGAAGAGGAATTGTTCCACGTAATTTGCAAAGAGGCAGGCATAGCTTGGGCCCATGCGGGTACCCATGGCCATCCCGTTTGTCTGTAGGAAGTGGGAGGAATTGAAAGAGAAGTCGTTGAGGGTGAGGACGAGTTCAGCTAAGCTCCCCCTCGTCCTCACGTACCACCCCCACCAAACTCCAGATCCAATGCATCATCGTCCGACACTTCCGCCATCTGCAATCCGACCCCACCACCAAAGACATTTTTCCCTCCCCACCCTTATCTGCTTTCCGGAGGGACCACTCTCTCTGTGACTCCCTTGCCCGCTCCACATTCCCCTCCAGCCCCACCACACCCGGCACTTCTCCCTGCAACCGCAGGAAGTGCTACACCTGCCCCTACACCTCCCCCTTCACCCCCATCCCAGGCCCCAGGAAGACTTGCCATATCAAGCAGATGTTCACCTGTACATCTGCCAATGTGGTATACTGCATCAGCTGTTCCTGTTGTGGCCTCCTCTACATCGGGGAAACCAAGCGGAGGCTTGGGGTCCGTTTTGCAGAACACCTACGCTCGGTTCCCACTAAACAACTGCACCTCCCAGTCGCGAACCATTTCAACTCCCTCTCCCATTCCTCAGATGACATGTCCATCCTGGGCCACCTGCAGTGCCACAACGATGCCACCCAAAGGTTGCAGAAACAGCAACTCATATTCCGCTTGGGAATCCTGCAGCCCAATGTGGACTTCACAAGCTTCTCCCCTCCCCCTACCGCATCCCAAAACTAGCCCAGCTCGTCCCTGCCCCCGCCAACCTGTTCTTCCTCTCACCTATCCCCTCCTCCCACCTCAAGCCCCACCCCCCATCTCCTACCTACTAACCTCATCCCGCCCCCTTGACCTGTCCGTCCTCCCTGGACTGACCTATCTCCTCCCTAACTCCCCACCTACACTCACCTTTACTGGCTCCATTCCACCTCTTTGACCTGTCTGTCTCCTCTCCACCTATCTTCTCCTGTCTTCTATCCACCTCCCCCTCTCCCCCTATTTATTCCAGAATCCCCTTCCCCTTCCCCTCCCCCATTTCTGAAGAAGGGTCTGGGCCTGAAACGTCAGCCTTCCTGCTCCTCTGATGCTGCTTCGCCTGCTCTACACCTTATTATCTCATTATATCTTGATCCCTGTTTGAATCCAGATAGCCAGAAACTAGATCGTCAATTTCGCTTCTACTAGCATTTACTCCCTCAGATTAAAATTAGAATGAAATATTTTGATCCATTCATCTTTGAAAAAGTATTTTATGGTAATCTCTTTATTGTTTTCAAATTGTTGGAATTTAACATTGTGATGAATTAAATGCGCTGTAAATTCAATTGCGATAAAAACAGAATAAAGGTTTTATATTTTAAGCATTTGCTGCCAAACACCAACTTTCCTTCCCTTGAGTTAATCTTTTAAATCATTCCTTCTTGGGGATTTTAATACATTTGTAATAATGATTAATCCTATACTGAGAAGCTGTGCGCCTAATGAAATAAGTTAGCTTGGAAAAAGCTCTCCCCACTGGTTTGAATGAAGGAGCTATTTAATTAGAAGTGGATTTTGAAGGTTATTGACATGTGTTATGACAAGATATATTTTTAAGGTAAGTATACTACATGCAGAATGATGTTAGAAATCTGCAATACAGATATATCCAAGGACATCTTTAGCATTACTGGTTTATCAGCCTTGCCATTCAGCTCTCTTACTTGACAACAGCTGACTGTTTGTGCTGAGTGTAAGGATTTGTTTGCAGTCAGTAAGTGATTGGAAAGAAAGTCCTCCCTTGACAAAAGTATCCTAAAGGGTGAGCAGTATTTGAACAAAACAGAAGTTGCTGGAAAAGCTCAGTAGGTCTGGCAGCATCTGTGAAGGAAAAATCAGAATTAACGTTTCGGGTCCGGTGACGCTTCCTGAGCACTATTTGAACTTGCTGTGAGATCACTACATTTGTAAATAGGTACCACTCAGGATTCTGTCGGGGCTATCATTTATGGAAAGTGTTAAATATGGAAAAGTGATAGTGGAGCAGTAAAACAACAAGGCAAAACTCAAAGAAAGCACTTTTCTGTCTCCAGTATTTTCTCTTTTGTGTGTGCTGATTGTTCTTCTATATCTTCCTGCTTGGGAATTGTTGCTGGCTGGCAATGTGTCATTCAAAGAGATATCAAGACCTGCAGATGCTGGAGTCAGAGATAACACAGTGTGGAGCTGGAGGAATAGAGCACGGATGCTGTCTGGCCTGCTGTGTTCCTCCAGCTGTGTTATCCATATAATGTGTCTTTCAAAGATAGAGGGCAGTAGAGTACAGTCAGGCTAAATTCCACTCAGAAACTTCTGACATCTACCAGGAGGGTAGAAGCCCTGGTCGTTTGCTTACTTCTCTCCCTTGTGACCATAAGATGTAGGAGCTGAAGTAGGCCTTTCAGTCCATTAATGCCGTTCAATGCAATTTTTTTTTATTCATTAGCAGGATGAGGGCATAGCTGGCTGGGCAGCATTTATTGCCCATCCCTCATTGCCCAGTGGGCAGTTCACAGTCAACCACATTGCTGTAGGTCTGGAGTCTCATGTAGGCCAGACCAGGTAAGGATTGTTGTTTTTCCGACAATCAACAATGCATTGAGTGGACTCAATTCCAGGTATTTTTATTGAATTCAAATTCCACCATCTGCCATGGCGGGATTTGAACCCAGGTCCCCAGAACACTATCTGGGTCTCTGGATTAACAGTCCAGCAATAATACCACTAGGTCATCGCTTCCCCTAATTATGGGCTGATCTGATGATCCTTGCATTGATGTACAGGTTTCCTGCAATCCTCATAGACTAATGCGGAATCTGGGATCTTAGATCAAGCCAGAACATGAAATTAAATGGCTGCTTTGTGTGCGGTTACATTCTCAGATAAAGCTGTCAAACATTTAGTCAACAATCCACCCAAAAAAGTTGCCCCACATTTATATTTTCGCTCCAACAGTGGTACTGGGTTGATTTCAAAATGTGCATCCCAGGAATGCTGTGGAATGAAATTGCAATGATTTCCAGCTTTGATCATTGCCCATGTTAGCTTCAAGTGAACTCAACGCTGATGTTAATAAGTCAGCTGGCACATGGCAGAACGAGCTGTTCTTCCATAATCTTCAGTTGGTGGCGATAAGCTCAGCAGGGTTTGAAGACCATCTACAGGGCACCAATGAGGCGTAAACCTCGCAGATGCCTCCATGAAACAGATAAAGGTATTTTTAAGGTACAGAAATGTTTAGCTCACTTCCCATCCAAAAGAATGGCTGTCTGAAATAAACTGTGCTGCAGAAAGGATTATCAATAACGTAGAAAAGCAATTATGCTAGTCTGGTCTAATATATTAATGTGTTTACAAAAGCAATGTTCAAACGTCTTGTCGTCATTTCACCTCTCCAAATTCCATCTCCTTCACTCATATCAGGATACTTGCCCGTGGTTAATGTCACATTCGTGGTGAAGATATCGTCAGATGGAACATGATTCACCTTCTGCTGCTCCAACCTCCCATATTTAAACAATGAAGTTTCTGTGTCTACATTGCCAAGTGCATGGTAACCACCATCACCGAATGACCTATTGCTTTGCTTTATATCCTCTTTTGTTGCGCACAAGTGGTGTTATTATGGATGAAAAGGATCCATAACGAAGAGCAATAAGATTCAACTGTTAGCCCTTGTGTTTTTCTTTGCATGCTGATGCCTGCATGTAGTTTAGGTTTTTATTAAACTTGCCTGTAAATTGTTGCAAACGGTGGCTAATGTGTAAAAATAGCTCTACACCTTGTTATCTCTGTAAAAATAGCTATTTCCTTTCACATAAGGTAGGCCAGAAAACCACTTCAATTTGTGGAATTATTGTAGATACATGAACAGTCAACATTGAATTACAGACATGAGTACCTTGTCGTGTAAAGCATTTTTCATCTCCGCGTCCTAGTGGCTTCTTTATTTCAGTCAAGCTTTACAAACTTTTGAAAAGTTACAGAACAGGCCAAACATACTGGCTAGAATCATTAGTGCAGATGAAAAGCTACTTTGGTGGTATGAAATGAGCAATGCTTCAGACTAGTTTAGTGCTCCAGCATTTTCAATGTGCAACAGATGCCAGGAGTTGCTATCAGTAAGTGATGCCTGGAGAATCATGTAGTTCCTGGCACACACACTGGCAGACCAGAGGCAAGCGTGACCTTGCCATTGTTTCTTTCCCAGATGTATTAAATCTAATTTTGCTGTGCTGACTTTATTTCCTGCTGAATGTAAGTCTATTCTCTGCTTTCTATTGTCCAACATGACTGTGTCTGGAAAGAGATTGTCCTGCCTTCAGTAACTTTTTCTGTTGTCGTACTTGGTCCCTGAAAACTTCAGCAAAAGTTGTCCTTGATCTCAGCGCTTCACTTCATCTGTTTAATTTTCCAAACTCTCCAGTGACGTACAAGCCTAATAAAGGAAATTGTGACAAGTTGAGTTGGAAGGGTTCAGACCACAGATTTGTGTTAAATTGAACTACAAGATTTTTGAGGAGATTCAATTGTAATCAGTTTTGCCTACACATCATGTAAAAAAATAAAAAACACAGTGTTGCAAGAAACGTGTCTTTATTTATTTTACAGTTTGTTCACATCTTACAATGGCCTGATTTTGTACAAAAATGGTATTGAGAAATGTTGGGACTTAGCTCTGGAAAAGTTCAATAATCCTTTCCTGGCTAGTGCCCGGTCTCAGATGAGTCCACCATGTCATCAACACAGTCAAACATGTTTTTCATGTTTTTGTACTGTAGTGTGAAATCCCAAGACTCTCTCTCTGCCTCATACAGATCACTGTTCCCAAGAATCTCTATAGCATTTGCAGCTTAGGTTGGGAAACAGACTAGTGACTGAATGGGTGTTCATTGGGCTCCCAGCTCCAAAATTGCAGGTGAGCCCCACATGGACAGAGGAAGTGCTTTAGTGATGCCCTCGAGGACTCACTGGCAAAGTGTGGCATTCTCACAGACACCTGGGAACCACTGACACAAGACCGTCCAAAGTGGAGGAGGAGCATCTGAGACCAGTTTGTGACCTTCTGTTGGGGAAAAAGTGGAAAGCAGGCAGAAACTGCATAATGAGTGGGCTGCTGCACCAATGCCCCATGCCCCACTTCCCGTGACCGGCTTTTACCCCGAGCATAGCAGAGTCTGTGGAAGTGGCATCGCTGTCTGCAGCCACCTACAGACTTCCCCTGAGAGTGGAAGAGAGTCATCCTTGTCAGTGAGGGGCCGCCAATGATGATGGTGATGATTGTGCTCCTCCTGGATCTTCAGGGTAAAAATCTTCCTATTCATCTATTGATACATTTTGTCCACTCTCCTGATCAACAATCAAAAAATGCTGGAGTACAATCGCATGTTTCTGTTAGCCTCATACTGTGTGGGTTGTGGCTTGACATTCCCAAAAGCATCATGGCTTCTTGGACTCTCCTATCACGGGAAGCTGCAGCTTGTTGGTGGTGTCCATGTTGACACAGGCCATTGCAATGACATGTTCCTTGCTTCACTTCTCATCATTACATGTTGTATCTTTAAGGACTAAAGAGTAATCAGGTAAAGCTGGACCAGGTTTATCTGTGCTAAAAGTGTCTCTTGATCTGTAGCTTATTCAGGATGTGCGTGAGACCGTTTGGCAGCTATCACTGTAGGCCTGCCATTGTTTTTATCCTCTAGTGTGGCCTAACTCTGCTCCCTGGTTGCCAATCCAGAATTTCGGATTATCACAGGCATCGTTTTGTTGGATTGGGTTGATAAAAGCCATCTGGTTCACTAGTGCTCTTTAGGGAAGGAAACTACCACTGTTATCTGGTCTGAACTATGTGTGACTCCAGACCCACAGCAATGTGATTGACTCTTAACGTCTGGGCAGTTAGGGTGGGCAAGAAATGCTGGACAAGCCAATAATGCCCTCTTCCCATGAATGAATGAAAAACAAAAATCTATTCTTTTGGTGGGAACAACTGGCAACTTGCCCAAACGCTGGAGATCGAAATTTGACAGATAACAATTTCATTGTAGTTGCAATACAGTTAACTTCTCAATTTATTTTGAATCATTGAAGCCACATTCCTTGCTAAACTTAATGCATGTAGAAGGAAGCAGGACAATGCATATCGCAGAATAATTTGCCTTTTCTGAACAGACAGGGCAGTAGCTATGTAAACTTTACTTAGTAGATAAGATATCCTTGTGAAATGAACAAATTTTCCCAGGCGTGATCAAGACTATGTTGTTTGGGAAATATTGCCTGTTGTTACACAAAGCCCAAAATACAGACAACACAAGTTGTATTTTCTGCCTTCATTTAAATGTGTATAAAGGCTTTCTTTTTCTCTACTAACTTAGGAGTTATTTCTTAGAAATTACTTCTAACAGTTGTATGAAATTGTCAGTAGCTGCACCTGAAGTTTTCCATTGGGATATTTTTCTAGAGTGTTAATCTTGCTCAAGTTATGTAAGAATAATGCTGGTTTGCGTGTACTTCCAAGGGTTTGATCCATCTTGAATTTAGATAAATTGGTAACTTGCTGAAGCTTTGATTTAGATGTCATTCCATTCCTTACTGGCCTTGGCCTGATAAAATCTCAGTCTGCATATTGCCTGTTATTTAGCTGTGGAATTAGACAAATCAAGAGGTTATACATTGGATATAAAGTTATGAAATGTGAAATGAAGTGTTGATCTGCTAGACTTTTGCAAACAGTGTGTTAATCAAAGTAACTCCTGTGCAATGACTGTGTATGACACTCAACAATTGATTCGTATTTAAATAATTGTTAGAATATTTATCTCTTGCAGTAATGGCCAGTCATGATGGACTGGAAACTCTTATCCACATTTTTAGGGTATCTGTGTTTGTTTGCCTATGAATGGAGACAGCACACTGTAGACAGCAGTAAGAGCGGAGGAGCTCCTTCGTTACAGTTCTCCTGCCGTAATGTTTCTTTAAATAAAAGCGAGAGCTGCAAGTTGAAGAATTGAGAAGCAAGGAGTGGGGGTGGGAGGTGTATGGGTGGTGGGCAGAGGGTAAAGGTCCCAAATATCGGGGAGAAGACTCCACTGGTCAGGAAGCAGAGACCTTCTTGCATGTTCCTATCCTTCATTGATTTTAAATGAAATCATTTGTTTATTCAGGAATAACTTAGCAAGCGATTTGAAAATAATTGAAAATTAATGCTAGGCGTATGCAAGAGGCCTTTGCAATTCCCCAATTACTTAATTAATGAACTTCTCATTTTAAAAGAACCTTACTTTTCCACTAAAACAAATGGATGGTTTACACCAGAACTTGATGATTGTTTTCCTCTTTCTCCTGCTTTCCTTCTCCCTGTGTCCTAAATGGAGTTAGCAAGACAGAAGAGTTTATGAATTTAACGCAAGAACACAGATATATAATAAGAAAACACCAGTTAATCTGTGAAGCTTGCTATTTCCACAATCAGTTGTTTTTAAGGTAGATATTTGTAAAAGGGACATGATAAAGACAGACCCTTTGGATATGGTGGAGAAAACTGGGCATCAGCATCTAAAGTAAGATTTCAAATGTTGTTCAAGAATAACTCTACTGAACATGATTGTCATTTAACTATAAACAGACTTAAATATTAAATCTCAACTTAACCAAGCTCATTTGATGGATCATTAGACTGTGTAGTAATCTTTCACAGTTAATGTTGACATGAATAATAATTTGTGAAACACTACAGCTGAAAAAGGAGTAGGCCAAAATCTTCCTTCAAATTTTCAAGGCCCATTTTATGAAAACATTGTTCATTTTGAAAGCATAATATGTGTGGGAGAGAATAATGATGCACTTTGCTTATTGGCATGGCTGTTCAAACACTGGCGAGCACTGCGATTTAGCAGATGAGGCAGTTTATTTGATTTTGCCTTCTGTGTTTGTTTAGGCTGTGAGCAATTAAGAATCCTTAAGGGTGGAACCATGCAACATTTGCAAAGATCACAGGATATTGAGTTCCCAAACTGATCAGAGCCACAAAATAAGCTCAATTTTGTTGTTTTATACTCCATGTTAAGATGGTCTAAACAGCACAAGTGTGGTAGAAGACTGTTTTAAAACAGTGTGACAGTGCATTTGGGGTGAGGGTACACTCTATGAAGAGACTGCTTTGAAAGAAAAAGTATCAAAAATATGGTATCGTAGGGAAGCAGATTAGTAATTGTTAAGTGAGAATTTTGCTCATTTATTTTTCAAAACCAAGATAATTTATCAGTAATTGTAAGGTTTTATTGAGTGTTGGTAAAGTTCTCTATCTGGAGTAAAACTTATTGATTGTTTTAATTCAGAAAGTCTAATAAATTAATTAACACACAAAGATGGCAGGGCAAGTGATGTGCTGTGACTGCAGGATGTGAGAGCTTCTGGATGCTGGTCAAATCTGCAGTATGTGTCCACGGCTGCAAGAACTTTGGCTCAGAGCTTCTGAGTCGGATGCTGAGCTGGAGGCGTTGCTACACATCTGGGAAGGGGAGAGTTACCTGGACACTTTGTACCAGTCTGCAGTCACACCCCTTAAAATAGGATCTTCTGACTTGGTCCATGGTGATGGATGTGTCGGTGTGACTCTCAGTCGGACCGGTAAGGAGATCAAGAAGGTGAAATTGGAGGAGCCTCAGCCATTCCAGTTGTCCAACAGTTTTGAGGTTCGTGCGGCTTATGTTTTCAGGCCCCATTCACACAATAGTCAGACGCAATGGATGAAACTGGGGGCAGCTTAATGGATAAACAAACTGACCATGGCACAATGGTACGAGAAGATATTCAAGTGGGGGAGGTAGTAGGAATATGGTATTTGTAGCAGACAGCATATTCAAAGGGACAGGTACAATTCTCTGCAGTGGAGAGTATGAGACCAAAGGGATGTTCTGTCTGCCTGGTGCCAGGGGTCAAGACCTATGCTCAGGGCTAGAGAAGAACTTGCATTGGGAGGAGGATGACCCAAAGAGCATGGCCAACGTAGCTACCAACTACATTGATCGAACTAGGAGAGAGACTCTGCTGAGAGACACAAGCAGTTAGGGAGTTAAATTAGAAAGCAAATCCTCAAGCGTAATCATTTTTGCATTATAACCTGAGCCATGAGCAAATTTGCATTGAGTAAATGAGATTAGAGAGGTAAATGTGTGGTTCCGAGACTGTTGAGGGAGAAATGGGTTTTGATTCCTGGAGCACTGACACCAATATTAGGGAATGTGGGATCTGTACTGTCAGAACAATCTTCACTGAAACAAGGTCAGGACCAATGTTCTGGTGCGTTGTACAATGAGGGCTTTAACCTAAATAGTGTGGGCAAGGGATCAAATTTGGGAAGATATGATATGTCAAATTATAGAGAAAAATATTAATATGGGGAATGATAGACAGGGACAGAGTGTACAAGTTTAAGAGTAAATCAGCACATAAGGCTAGAGGTTGCAAAAATAATAAAAGGACAAAACTGAAGGCTGTGGATCTGAATGCATGTAGCATTCAAAACAAAAGGGAAAAACTCATAGCAAAAATATAAACAAGTAGGTATGGCCTTATAGCCATTACAGAGACATAGCTGTAGGATGACATTAATTGGGACCTGAATATTGAAGGATACATGACATTTAGGAAGGGCAGGTGTGGTTCTGTTAATTAATAACAGCATTAGCACAATAGAGAGGGGTGCCCTAAATTCAGGAAACCAACAGTTTGGATGGAGATGGGAAATGAGAAATGCAACAAGTCAGTTGTGAGAGTACAGAGACCCGTATCAATAAAACATGGTCAGGTTTAGTATTAAGGAAGACATAATGGGAGCTTCCCAGACTGTAGTTTTATATTCCCTTTGAGAGAGTGAAGAGTGGGTCCAAGACTTGTATTTTCAACTTAAATAACAGTAATTATGAGGGTGTGAAAGTAGAGCTAGCTAAAGTCAACTGACAAACTAGATTAAGGGATAGGTCCATGCAATGGCAGGCATTCAGGGGGATTCTTCAGAAAAGGTAACTTCTACTGAAATAGGAAAATTTCCAAATAGTTAACTGATGTTACAACATGAAGGCAGACAGCCAAACCAAAGTTGCCTTTCGACCTCTGTAATTGCAGCACAGTTAAATTAAACCATCAAAATCCCCAAATTGTCACTTCAATGGTTCATAACCAGACTTTTGAAAAACTAATCCTGGACTTTGCAAAAAATTAATTTCTAGATGCTAATTTTGTATCCTATACAAAAGACTTAACAATTCATTAAATGTAGAATAACATTGGTAGAAACAAAATTAAACAACACGGTAAACTGATTGATGTCTGTGGTTTAAACCTGAAACATATGTTTTCAGGTCCCATTCACACAATAGTCAGACGCATAGACAAAAATAGATAAATGGGTTATTTAAATGTCCTTCGTGATTCATTTTTTCACAGGTATAATTGTGGGTTCCTTGGCTGATTTTCTGAAATGTTGATCAGAGTCACCTTTTCAGTTCACCCAGGCAAAGGCAGCAATATTTCTAACTCCGCTTTCTCCTCTTTGTGCTTCCCGAAGCTAGTGCAGTAGATCAGGCAAGAAGCTTTCAAATCTTCATGCTGTCTCAGCAGCAGCCTAGAATTATCTCTCACAAAGCATGGTGTAAAAAGAAAACAACTTTAATTCTGTTTCCACCCCGATAGACTGATCAACTCACCCCAAAGTATCAATTACCATTCAACAATTGCTATCTGCTTGAATGTAGGGTCTCTTTCAGACTTGCTGGAACCAATTCCCAGGTACTGGCCTTGTTAATAGCCAACCCCTGCTTCTGTTTAAACACAATGCTCTTCCTGGGGTAGCTGTATCTGTTAGAACCTTTCAAATCAAGGCTCAGCCTGCAATTAGCCTCCAGGCCTGACCTCATAAAATAATGCTTCTTTTGTGCGTTCTTTACCTTTTAACCCAAGCTGACCCAAAGTCTGCCAGTCATTTCCAGCTCATACTTCAAAATTGAGAAAAGAATAAAATTAATGAGAAAGTAAGTGAGCCTTCTACCACTAAAAAATTAAAGATAGTATCAAATTTACAGAGAAAGTGTACAATTGTGCAAAGATGGGTGGTGGGTCAGAAGATTGGACAGAATATAAAACACAATGAAGAATATCTAAAATATTAATGCGAAATGAAAAATTGCATATGAGGGAAAGCAATTCAAAAATATAAAAACAGTAAGAATTTCTGGAGATTTTTTAAATAGGAAAGAGTTAACAATGAGAGCATTGGACCTGTAGAAAGCGAGTCTGGGGAAATAATAATGCAAAATAAGGAGATGGCAGATGAATTGAACAGGTATTTTGCATCAGTCATTGCTCATCATCACTAATCATCATCATCACCACCACCACCATCGGCGATCCCTCGCAAATGAAGATGACTCTCCTCCACTATCAGTCTGAGTCTGTAGATAACCGTACAGCCCAATGCAGTTACCGTAGACTCTGCTACCTTGGGCCAGAAGGTAGTTGTGGGAAGGGGTGAGTGGGGCATTGGTGTGGCAGGGCTGTCCCTGCATTGTTTTTCACCTGGCTTCTGCTTTGTCCTGATGGCTGAACACCTTCCCGAATGCCCCTCCTTCATAGAATCCCTACAGTGTGGAAACAGGCCTTTCGGCCCAACAAGTCCACACAGACCCTCAGAGCATCCCACCCAGACCCATTCCCCTATAACCCACCTAATCTACACATCCCTTAATACTATGGGCAATTTAGCATGGCCAAACAACCTAGCCTGCACATTTTTGGACTGTGGGAGGAAACCGGAGAACTTTGGACATTTTTGGGCTAGTGATTGCCTGGTGTCTGTGGGAATCCCGCAACTTCGCCAGTGAGGCCTTGATGGTATCATTGAAGTGTTTCGTCTGTCCACCTGGGGTTTGCCTGCCATTTCGAAGCTGGGAGTGGAGCACCTGCTTGGCGAGTCTTGTGTTGGTCATGCGGACGATGTATCCAGCCCATTGTAGCCGATCAAGGGTGGTCAGTGCCTCAATGCTGGGAATGTTGGCCTGGTCGAAGACACTGGTATTGGTGCATCTGTCTTCCCAGCGGATTCGCAGATACAAGTAATATCCCAGAAATAGCTGTAAACCAAAAAATATAATGCAGGAAAGAATTCAAGAACATTGTAGTCACTGAGGAGGTGGTGCTGAACAGAATTCTGGAGTTGTGGGTTGATATTTGCTTTTGTGGTGATGGACTTCATCTGAGGGCCTGAAAAGTAATGGCTAATGAGGGAGTTGCTTTGTTGGCTTTAATTTTCCAAAATTCCTAGATTCAGTGAAGACCCCAGTAGATTTTATTCAAAAAAGGAGGGAGAAAGAAAGCCAGAAACTACATGCCAACTCACTTGACATCTGTCATATGGAAGACGTTGGAAGCTGTTATTAAATAAGTTATATCAGGGCACTGAGATAAGCTCAAGGTAATTAGATTGAATGAGAAGTAGATTGTTTCGTGTAATGTTGTTTAATAACTGCCACAAACTAAAGTAGAAGTAAACAATAGCAGAGTGGATGTTACATGACTATGGCAAGCCAGCTAGAATACTGTGTGTAAATGCATTTTCCCAAACGTAGATAAGAATTCATTGCAGTCCATTGATCAGTTCCTGAATTGACTGGCCTGTTTCAGTTAATATGAAAACAAATTGGATTACTGAGATATCAAACTCTTCATTGTTGTCAGCTGAAGGTTTTTTTTTACTTTTGTTTTAAAGAATTGGAGAGGAATTTGAGTAAATTCTAAATTTACTGTGGGATCTTCCTTTCCCTTTTTTTGCCAAGGAGGTCATACCATTAAATGGGTGTCAAATGGATGTATGAAATTGCTCCAATCTGCATTAGATAAAATTGAATGAGTATAGATTTTTTCTCAAAAATACAGCAGCGAAATAAAAACAGAAAAATGCCAGAAACTCTCAAAGTCAGGTAGTACCCGATGAGAGAAGAACAGAGTTACAATTTCCAGTCTGCAATCATGCAGAAGAAATTATGGTTTTTACATCTCCCTTTTGCTTGTTCACGTTTTATTTTAAGATAAAAAGGCACTCGACAAAGCAAGATCTTGTTTTACCAAAGCGTAGAAGGACGTGTAAGCTCAAATTTTGAAAATTCTTTGTTCCAAACAAAAATAAAAGCCCTCTAAAAGCTGCCAGCCATCTTGCTTTTCCATGAGCTCCATGATTCCAAGATTGATCTCAACACGCTTAA
The DNA here is from genome assembly GCA_024137785.1 of Ginglymostoma cirratum. Taxonomy (NCBI): domain Eukaryota; kingdom Metazoa; phylum Chordata; class Chondrichthyes; order Orectolobiformes; family Ginglymostomatidae; genus Ginglymostoma; species Ginglymostoma cirratum. The sequence goes on along the minus strand of JAHRHZ010000047.1, from coordinate 2,901,627 downwards.
TTCCTACATATTGGCTGTCTTGGCAGAAACAGTGGTGTTTTCCAGTCATTTCAGTCTATCTCTGTCTGTTCTTTAGAAGTTGGTGACATCAGGCAGGAGGAAGGCAAATAATTGCAATAATGCAAATAGAGTGGAAAGTTAGAAGGACAAAATGTGTTAAAAAATAAAATTAATTATGTTTACTATATCAATCCTAATGTACAAAATTCGCTTACATTTGAATTATTGTGATTTTAAAATATATCTTGATGTACAGCAGTGTGACAGCTAAACCTTTGATACACATTGTAAACAGACTCAAAGTATTGGAGAAACTCAGCAGGTCTGGCAGCATCTCTGGAGAGAGAAACAGCTTTAATGTTTTGAGCCTGATATGACTTTTCAGATATATATGTAATTGGTGTATACCTACATTTGATATTTATATTTAAAAATTCAACTTGGGATGGGGGAGATGGGAAGCTGAATTTCCTGGATGCCTGTAGTATTGTGGCTTAAATAATGTTGCATTTATTGCATAACCTTTCACTTTTTAAATAAAGTTGTGTCAATCAGTCGATCCATTTGTCAACTTGCAACAGTAGTGGTACATAAATCAGTCCATCAATTTATAAGTAACTTTGAAATTCAATTATGAAGTATGACTTGTTGAAGTTCTTTTCAGAACAAAATTTGGAAAGCTACTCTAGTTCAATTGCAGTGAAATACCACCCACTACAGAAACAGTTCTAGTGTGTGAACCCTATGATTAGAATGCCATATTCAAGTCTTTGGGGAAAGCATATACCATCTTTGTTCTCTAAGAATCCTTCAATGCTCTAAAAGGTCCTTTGCCGACATATTTTAATCAGCTTGGAGACTGTTAATATTAAAACAGTTATTATTTTCTAGTCTTTTTAAATTCACTAACTCTTAACCAGTTGTACACAGACTTTTGCAAGATCATAGGAGAGTCTTCTGTGTTGGAGAACATTTGCTACTTAATAGGATCACATGGTTCTGCTTGTTTAGTAAGACCGTGAAACCCTGTAAGTGTTTATATTTACATTCTGGCAGAGAATTTCCATTTACTTGGCCAAAAGCTTCATTCTAATTGTTCACATGGAAAGTTAAAGGGGCTGTACCCTACAGATAAGATGCACATCAGTTAAAAATGGTACGTGTACCTTTAAGTTTAATTCTTAAAACATCTGCTCTCTCGGGTGATTTTTTTGCTCTAAAATTGGGGAATCTTAATTCTGGGAATTGGAACATGAGCTAATTTTAGACTGCCATTGCCAATATTATGTGTTTTAGCCAAATTAAAGTCCAAAGCAGACTAACTTCCCCCTGTTTTAACTCCATCATGATCAACTTCCATCACATATGTGACAGTTCTTATTTCTCACACCTTCGACTCTTAAGATCTTTCTAACTGGTCAGTCTATCCTGTGATCATCTTGCACGACGCCCAATCAAAATTATCTTGTGAGTATATGCACACAAATTGTTTTGAAAAGTGTTGCCACTTCACCTGGCAGATGTCTGGCTGTGCCTGAGCAGAGAAATACAGCTAATGTTTCGGGTAAAAAACTTTCACCATTACTAGGAAAAGTTGGAGTTGTGGGTGTGATTGACCTGCATTGTATAACTGTCAAAGTTTTTTTTTCTTGTTTCCTTCCACAACTTCTTCCTTTCATTCCTTCCTCCCTCAATGATGCTGGTGATTTAATTAGCAGGTTTAATATCTTTGACAGTGAACTAGTTAAAATGCAACGGTTAGTTTCCCCTATACACTACCCTACCACCATTTAAAATAGTGCACAGGAAAACTAATATGCTACCAGGTGAAATTAAGCCCCTTAGTTAGTAGGCTTTTTACAGAAAAGTAATATCTACTCCACACCATCCATTTGGATCTTCAAAGCTGCCATCTTCCTCCCTCTCATCCATTAGCTGTAGCACTAATGAGTACCTGGGGAATTATACCAAATCTGTCTTGTCATTGCTTTGAATTTGTTTTTTGGCATCTCAGCTCCCAATGATACAATTGCATTTTCAAGCATTGCATGGCTTTCCTTCTCCTGTGTTAGTCGTAGCATTGGATGTATTTGAGGACGTCTGCAAAACTTGAATTGATTGTATGTCTTTACACAAGTTTTCTTCCCTTGACTTACTCCAGTAATTGCCTTAACTTACTCAATTAACTTGCACTTACGTCTCATCCAGTGTGTGTTATGGATATATCTGCTAAGTGGCAATGGCAGAAAGCATTGTACTTTGTTTCTTTTTAAAATTATGTATATTGTAAATAGTCGCATTTTATATGTTCTAGATAGCAAAATTTAGGTATCGAGGAAAGTGGAGAGCAAACATATGACCCGATAACTAAGTAAAGGCTGGATCAGAAATTACAAGTTGCCCCCCTTCTCACTAGTTTGGACCTATTACTAACGGTGGGAGAAAATGTAATTCTGCTCAATCTTAACACTCATACAGTGGACATAGATATTTTTATGCTGCTGCTGATGTTTTAACGTTAGGATTCTGGTAATTTAGTATTAGCAAGCTTGCTTTGGGCACTAATGCTTCTAAATTAGACTGCCTTCTCCCCAAGTCGGAATCTGTGATTTTTGTAAAGCATTCCTGGATTCATGAGTGTAAACCATTGGAGCTAGCTCAAGGATGTCAATCTCTGAGTCCAAGCTCAACCAGCAAGGATATTAAAATGCCACATGTCCATCTATTTCTATGTATATAGACATCCATAAAATATATACGTTACTGAGTGATGATCAGGAGCAATGACTCTCTTTCCTCTGAGCTGCTAAGCCAAATTGTAGCAACTTTCCACTACCCTGATTGAGATTAGTTGATTCAGAACAGACCAGAGATTGGCCTGAAAGTTCACTGTCGTTAAACTATTACTGCCTCATTGGCTGGACAATTGGACTAATGAAGTATGTTGCCCCTCCTAATATCAATATGAACAAATTATTTTTATACAGCACCTTTTCCATGATGAAACGTCCCAATGTGCTTCCCAGGAACAAATTATAAAATAAACCATGATACTGAGTTACCAGGAGTCATTAAGTCTGTTGGCATTATCTGGTCCCAGAAGTAGTTTCTAAAAGAGTATCTTAAAGGAAGAAAGCAAGGTAGAGAACAGCAGGAGCGGGCTAGTGGGAATACCAGAGTAAAGGGCTTAGGGAATATAAGGCACACTCGCCACAGTCGAGTGACTAAAATTGGAGATATTGCAGAGGCCAGAATTTGAGGGGTGCAGGTATCGCAGAAGGTTATGGGGCTGGAGAAGATGACAGAGATACCGGTAAGAAATTGCATTCTTTAAAGTACCACAATCATAGGTAATACATGCACTAAAATATTCGGACTATACTGATCATAATATATCTCTAACTTAGCAAAATATCAACTTTGCTACCTCTACCCTATGGTGACAGCCTATCATGTAACATGAGAGACATAATACCAATGAAGCATAGGCATACAATCCAGAAAGGATGGGAAGGAATACTGGAATAGATCTGGCTACTATAGCTCAAGAACTAGCAATAATGAATGCCAATGAGACAAAAGAGAGTGAGAATAACAGAAGGGAATCAACAGATATTTGCCAAAGTGGAGAAAAATAGCAGCAGGGGAATCTTGTAGTGGTAATTCTGATTTTATCAAATGGAATCCGACAGAAATATTTCAAACGATAAAGGCTGCCGGCTTTACATTGCTGCATATAATAGCTTTGGAAATATCAGGGCGGTCTGCAAGCTCATTTTAATCAGATTGATAAGTTTCTGAGCTTGTAGATGAGAAAGCACCAAACACGTGAAAACAAATCTACTTCCCCCTCCTCTGTCCACTTGTCAGGGCTGATTGGTTATGAAATTGCAAATTGATCTATGTTTCTGAGCTCTGAGTAGGTTTGAGGTTGGATTCAAAGACAGGAAAGGAGGGATGAAGAGATGAGGATGCAAGAAACCAAAAAAAACCCTCAAAAGGAAACATTCTGGCCAGATATATGACAGTGAGTAAGGATGAGAACTCAGAAGAAGGAAGTCTGATAAATAAATAAATCCTGGATTAGCTGAATACTACAGAAAGCGCCTAAAACACTACAAACTAGCCAAGCCTCACAAGGCAGGTGGGAGGTGCAGAAAGAAATAATGGAGATGTATTCAAGCAATAAGTTTTTGAAGATTGAAAGAGCTGTACTGTGACAAAAGGCAGTGCAGGAGATTGAGGGCTGAAGACCACATGTGAGGAAGATGGAAGGAGAAGGATGAGGAGAATGTGAGACATGGAGTAGGCATTTCTCCAGAGAAAAGGGGTGTGACCTGAGGCTGGTGGAAAGATTTGGGGTGTGGAGAAAGGATCAAAAGGTTATAATCAACGTTCTGGGAGAGCTGGTAACTGAGTGGGAATAGAGACCATAGGTAAGTAGCATACAGTATGGGAAACGGTGGAAGCAGATGTGTTGAAATTAGTCTAGGGTGGAGCTGGGAGATCAAGAAGGAGGGCTTTGGAAATTTGAGCCAACAATTAGATCTTGTGGAGACTGAGACCATGATGGATGTGTTCTGAGTTTTGAAGCTCATTCTAGGGTCAATCTGGGAAATTGAAGTTGTGTGTTGCCCACTTTAGCCTGTGTGCACAGCTGGAAAGCCAAATGGAATATACAGGAGGGAAGTAATGAGAGGCTGGGGATTTGTTAGCTTGTTTCTTGCAAAATCTGAACAAGATAGTTTCAGGCTTGTCAATGTTGCACTGGAGAAAAGTTGCATTTAGTTAAGATGTTTGAACAACCTTCCATGGGCCCTCAGGGTTAAGAAAAACAAAGTACTTTTTCTTTCTAATGCAGCTAGTCTCCATACAGCTGTGAGATGCAAAATGAAACAACATGATTTAGAAAATGGATTCAGTAAAAAGTGAAAGGTCAGAAATGTATTGAGTGAGGAACAGACTTCTGATATAAAACCTCACTTCAATAAAAATGAATGATCTCTTTAAGTTAGTTCTTACATAAATGTTGCCTTTCCTTCTCTTGGGTGGTCACTGGCCCCTTGGCCAACAGGACGCTGCTCGGAGTTTTTGGCAGTTTGTCCCATTGCAGTTGGCTTGTTAAGAATTGAAGTACTGACAAAAGAACCAGAGGGGTGATGAGAAGATTTTTTTTTTAAATGCAATGCTTTACGATCTGGAAATCTGAAAAGGCTCAGAAGCAGATTTAATAGTATTCTTCAAAAGGATGTTGAATAAACGTAGTGGAGAAACATGCAGGACTCTGGTCGAGGGGCAGGGGACTAGCTTCCAGCCGCGAGCATAGCAACCCATTTGGCCTTCTCCTCTGTTGTACAACTCTGTGCTGCACTAAATCCAAACTAGGAGCAAAGCATCACCGTGCCTTTTGCATATTGCACATTTTGTATCAAAATTATAAGAACAATGGTATTAATAGTCAATTCCTCATAGATTAACAAGTGTAGTGATATCTTCAAACTTGATTTACTTTTACCAGAGGGGAATTAAATGAACTGATGTGCAAAGAGTTCTGAAATGCTTTAGAATTGTCATTTTAGATAGTTTTCCTGGAAGACTTTGTTCCTCATATAGCCAAGGACATTATGTGCTTTAAAGTTAGAACCATTTCCTCTTGGGACACGATGTACAGCAATAAGTGGAACCTACCCTGCTAGCTGCATGTGTTGCTCCTTGCGGTTTTATCTAAATTGACTTAATTTGATTAAAAGTTATCTGACGTTCCACGAGTGATATGTTAAGGTCACATCAGTGATAAGTAATACGTGCGACAATATTGCTTTGATGTTTAAATTATGTTTATGTTGAGGATGGGCCTTACAAGAAGTTGCAACTGTTATATCTCAAACACAGTGACATGGCTTTTATACCTGCATTAGTGAAAAGATTTTCAACTGGATAATATTATTCTGGATGTTTTAAAATGTATTTGAGCTCCCTGGGTGGTTCGGTGGATTAATGTATTGTGCAGGGCTGCACCAAACCAAATGGGAGCAAACCAAACCAAATGCACTGAGCCAAAACTTGACACCGTCCAGGACAAAGCAGCCTGCTTGATTGGCACTGCATCCACAAACATCCACTCCCTCCACCACCGACGCTCAGTTGCAGCAGTGTGTACTATCTACAAGATGCACTGCAGAAATTCTTAGACAGCACATTCCAAACCCACAACCCCTTCTATCTAGACAGACAACGGCAGCAGATACATGGGAACACCACCACCTGCAAGTTCCCCTCCAAGCCCCTCGCCATCCTGACTCAGAAATATATTGCCGTTCCTTCACTGTCACTGGGTCAAGATCCTGGAATTTCATCCCTAAAGGCATTGTGGGTCAACCTACAGTAGGTGGACTGCAGTGGTTCAAGAAGGCAGCTTACCAACACCTTCTCAAGGGCAACTAGGGATGGGCAATAAATGCTGACCAGCCAGCGATGCCCATGTCTGATGTGTGAATTACAAAAAAATGGAAAATTCCAGATCTAATGATGAATATGGTGAAGATTTACTAACCTCTAGAGGAACCAGAATTGGATTCATTAAATCAAGACAAGGATGAAGAAAGCCTTATGGGAATGGTACTGCTGATTGCTTCCTCAAAGAGGACAAGGGTACATATTGGATGAAACAGCTTTTGCTGTGGACAAATTATAACCACATCAAAAGTCCCCTCGTTTAGATCAGCTTTAGGGATCATGATATTTTTCTCCCCAGGTCCTAGATGAGAATAGGACCAGATTTCTGTGCATTGGCTTGATGGTCAAATAAGTTGCTGATGTCTTGTATTCACTGAAGCAATAACATATCAGCTAAGTTAGGTCTGCTGATTCCTCAAGTCACAACACGGAAGAGGAGAGAAAAATATAAATTATCTCATTTTGATCTTAATAGTGGCATCTAAGCTAAGCGGGTAGGTCCATCAGTGGACAAGAACCAATCAGTTAAAATGACAGAAAGTGAGGAATAATCCTATCTCCGTGTTCCCTAGGCCTCTCTGACCCACCCACCTCTGCCAGCTCAGATAAGTAAAAAGTGAAAAGTACCAGCTACACAATATCTGGTCCATCAAAGCTGCCCTGCACCTTATGATGGCTGGAGCACCATGACTAAACATATCTGACAGTCACTTCCAACATCCACAGGCATGTAATATCCTGACAGGGACAGAAAAACAGGTACTAAGGGAAGATTCTCTGCCAAGTTTCTCTCTGTCCCACTGAGGTTATCCAAACCCCTTCTGCAAATCATATGAACCCTAAAGATATTGGCTTTCCATATCATTTATATGCCAGCGAAGACCAGATCCAGTTCCCGCATGGAAGGAGTAAAGAGTATCAGTGTCTTTTGTGTCCAGCAGCAGCATATCCCAGAGTTACATGCACTGCTCTCTGAGAAAGGAATAGCCCATAACCCAAAACCATTCACAGTCTTGCTTGGTTAAATTCGTGTACCTGGGGCTCCATCATCAGTTCAATCGGAAGAGACTTAGAACAGGCCCACTGTCTCTAGCAGTCTCTAAATTTTTCTTTGAAGCTCAAATATATTTACAAAGATTTGGACTAAGGTTTAAACGTTATTTATTTCCTTTGTATTTTCATTAAAACCATTTTTTCTTCATCTTCCTTTTCTGGCCCTGGAGCGGTTTCAGAGGAGGTTCATGAGAATGGTCCCAGAAATGAAAAGCTTAACATATGAGGAACGTTTGAGGACTCTGGGACTATACTCACGGGAGTTTAGAAGGATGAGGGGGGATCTAATTGAACACTGAATGGCCAGAGTAGATGTTGGGAAGATGCTCCCATTGGTAGGGGAGACTAGGACCCGAGGGCACAGCCTTAGAGTAAAGGGAAGACCTTTTAGAACGGAGATAAGGAGAAACTTCTTCAGCCAGAGAGTGGTGAATCCATGGAATTCATTGCCACAGAAGGCTGTGGAGGCCAGGTCATTGAGTACATTTAAGCCTGAGATAGATCGGTCCTTGATTATCAAGGGGATCAAGGGCCTGGGGAGAAAGCGGGAGAATGGATGAACTTATCAGCCATGATTGAATGGTGGAGCAGACTCAATGGGCTGAATGGCCTAATTTCTGCTCCTACATTTTATGGTTTTATGGGCTCATTTTTCTGTCGTGTGTGGATGCTTTGGGCAATATTCTTCCTTGAGGCACCAATATTATTAAAGGGGTTAGTTTGGTCATTTAATTTAAATCTATGACCTTCGCTGTACAACTGGCTATCAGGTTTGTCTGCACTCCTGAAGAAACCTATTGGCTGTCAGGTATTTTGAGGCAACCAGGGATGTGCTATGTCAACATTTCAAAAACAGTTATCATTTCTTTATTTAGCAGCGAGAAATGATTGAAGTCAACAGTAAGAGGCAAGCTCATTAATGTTGATGGAAATGTGTGATCAATCAGAGGTGTTTCTGCGACTGTTTAAGTAGCAGCTGTAAATGTTGCTTCTAGTTTGTCACCAGCATTCTCCCAAATAATGGACAGAACTGGTAATATTATTGGTATCGCATTTTATCAAGAACTTGCATTTATAAAGCACTTGCCTCAAGGCACTTTACAGAAGAGTTATGAAACAAAATTTGTCACCAAACAATATACTCGGAGGGAAAAAGAACAGTCAAAACCAGTCATACTCGCGAATGAAAGTACAACTTGTACCAGAGTGCCATTGAACTATATAAGACAAATTGTACCAGTATGCGTAATTTTCAAGTTTTACTATTTTATCTCTCTTCTGGGTAGCGAGGTGTTAGGTCAGGTGATATCAATTTTAAAAGGTGTCCTGAAAGAGCAGTGAGAGGTAGAAAGTGAGAGGTTTGAGGACATCCTGGAGCTTGGGGCCTAAAGGCAGGCTAAAGCCATGGCTACCATTGGTGGAGTGAGGACTGATGTCTAAGGAGCAGAATTGTAACTGTGCAGACATCTGTGAGATTTGTGTGTCTGGCAGAGGTGACAAACATAAAGAGGGATAAGGCTATAGAGGGATTTGTAAAGCAAGATTAGAATTTTATAAGTAAATTGTTGCTGTAATGCAAGTGAGCAAGCAAGGGTTGAAAGATGCTTCAGATTAGTGGTGGGCAATTACACTTTTTACTGCAGTTTTGTTTTTGTAAGAGGCAAGTAATTTAAAAGCGTCAAGATTGAGTTTTCATCACAAGCTATCATGTCTGTACTGTCCACTACCTGTTCCGCTCCCCCTCCTGTCTCTCCTTTCACCCTTACCATCCAGGATCCACTTCAGTGTTCCAGTCAAGTCCAACCCAAGGTGGAGGAAGAGTTTCCTGTTTTCCACCTAGGCATGTTACAATCTTCAGGACTCAACACTGAATTCATCAACTTCAGAGCTGGAACATGGTCTTCTATTCACCCTGTCATTAACACCTGTTTCCCACCTACATGACTCCTTTGCCACCGTTACCATTCCCTTTTGTGTTTCTCTCTGGGCACCTTCACCGTCTGTTTCACTCAGTCCTCCTCCCCCTCTGTCAGCAGCATAAAACCATCCTTTCCCTCAGCCCCCTTCAGTCCCAAAGAAGATTAATTGTACTTGAGACATTAATTCTGTTTCTTTCTCCATAGATGCTGTGAGATCTGCTGAGTTCCAGCGTTTTCAGTTTAATTTAACTGTTTCAGTTACCCGTGTCACTGGGTAATGAGACAACTGAATACATCAATACCAGATAGTGTTGGGTGATGAGAGTTCAGGAGCAATAATAAATTGCCCAACAAGATAATTCCAAATCCAAGATGGTGGCAGAGTAGGACTCTTCAACTGGAGCTTGTCCGCTCCATCTGTATTTTTTTTTTTTTTTTTGTTTTCTCTTTCTGTTTCTTTTCCTTCTTTCTTCTCACCTACCTCTCATCCTTGAACCTCACGTGAAGTCAGCACAGACTCCCGGCCTCAGCACAGACTCCCATCCTCGAGCCTCGAGGTAAGGCTAGCATGGACTGGAGGCAAGGCCCAGCACAGACCGAGTCGGAAGGACTGTTATTCTGAACTATTTATTTCTTTATTTTTCTAATTCTTTCTTAAGAATTTGTACTTCAGAATACATCAGATTCTGTGTCCTGTAAATAATTGGATTCATCCAATTTCCTTGTTCTGTGTTCTTGATCAAAGTTTGTAGACATTGGCGCTTGCTCTTTTTCTGGGTATTGTCCTCAGATTTAGTCAGCAAGTTCAGTGATTATTGCTGAAATATCCCGCAGGACTAGATATAACTGAGACACGAGCGGAAACCCTTCTTATTCCAATTTTTGAAGCCTTTGCTGTAAACTTCAATGTTTGTTTCTATGACTTTCTCTTGTTGCTACAAGGAAGTAGTGCTTTGTAAGACCTTTGTGCTTCCCAAATGATTCACAGTTCATGAAATGCTGATAAAGTCTCACTATTGCTTGAGTAGGAATTGTAGTTGTCAATTTGCACACAGCAGGATCCTGTGAGCAACAATGAGATATAAAAGCAAAGGTAACAAGGTGTGGAGCTGGATGAACACAGCAGGCCAAGCAGCATCAGAGGAGCAGGAAGGCTGACATTTCGGGCATAGACCCTTCTTCAGAAATGGGGGAGGGGAAGGGCTTTTGAAATAAATAGGGAAGAGAGGGGGGGACGGCTAGAAGATGGATAGAGGAGAAGATAGGTGCACGGGAGACAGACAGGTCAAAGAGGCAGGGATGGAGCCAGTAAAGGTGAGTGTAGGTGAGGAGGTAGGTCAGTCCAGGGAGGATGGACAGGTCAAGGGGGCAGGATGAGGTTAGTAGGTAGGAGATGGGGGTGGGGCTTGAGGTGGGAGGAGGGAATAGGTGGGAGGAAGGACAGGTTGGGGAGGTGGAGATGAGCTGGGCTGGTTTTGGGATGCGGTAGGGGGTGGGGAGATTTTGAAGCTTGTGAAGTCCACATTGATACCATTGGGCTGCAGGATTCCCAAGCGGAATATGAGTTGTTGTTCCTGCAACCTTTGGGTAACATCGTTGTGGCACTGCAGGAGGCCCAGGATGGACATGTCGTCTGAGGAATTGGAGGGGCTGTTGAAATGGTTCACGACTGGGAAGTGCAGTTATTTAGTGCCCTTACACTACAGGGCAATTTAGCATGGCAAATCCACTCAATTTGCACATCTCTGGACTGTGGGAGGAAGCCAGAGCACCCAGTGGAAACCTGTGTAGACACAGGGTGAATGTGCAAACACTACATGGACAGTTGCCGAAGGCTAGAATTGAACCTGGGTCCCTGGTGCTGTGAGGCAGCAGTGCTAACCACTGAGCCACTGTGATGCCCACCCCCACCCCAACTCCAGCTATTATTGCAGCAGCCAGAGGCACTGAGGCCCTGGTCATATTCTGCTATTGATTTTCCTTATTGTTCTGTGTAATTATGATATTTCCTTCAGGGAGAAATGATGATTTAGATACTCATAGATGCTGGTAATCTAAGCATTTTTCCATTTCAGTAAAGGCTTTTGACAGTGTTGATTTGTGACTGAATATCTTCTGATCTAGATTTTTCCTGCACACATGTTAAAGGGAAATGGCCTATAACTGTTTTCAGCTCTTTTTGTCTTGGAAAGGAAATGTGGCCCTTTTCAGTTTACAGCTGGAAGGAGTCTGAGAGATAACCAGGGCAAAACAAGAGCAACATGTTTTTCAACTGTACAGCTGTTTAATTGCCAAGATAACTCCTAGCTGAACATAATTGTTATTGTTCCAAGGAAATCCAGGGAGTAATTTTCTGTGCTTGCCCAGAGCGTTTAGAAGGGCAGGTGGCGTAGCTAATGGGGCAGGAGGCAAAGTCGTGGCTGCAGCTATTATCACAGAATCTTTCAGGCAGGTCGGCTAATGTTGGCTGCATTTACATTCAAGGTCACAATCTTGTTGAGACAAAACAGGATCTGCGTGTTCACAACCCACTTATAAATGTGGTGCCTGGCAGAGTTGACATCTCCCAACCTGCTTCGGTCCCCTACAATTTGCTTACCAGCATAACAGGTCCACAGAGGATGCTGTATCCCTAGCCCTGCCCTCATCCCTGGACCATCTGGACAACAAAGACACCCATGTCAGACTCCTGCTCGTTGACTACAGCTTCGCCTTCAACACCGTTATCCCCTCCAGACTGATCTTAAAACTCAATGGCCTTGGTCTCGGCCCCGCCCTCTACAACTGGATCCTCATCTTTCTGACCCATAGACTACAATCAGTGAGGATAGGTAACTGCACCTCCTCCACAATAACACTCAACATTGGAGCCTCCCAATGACGCGTCCTCAGCCCCCTGCTGTACTCCCTATATGACTGTGTTGCCACATTCTGAACAAATGCCATCTACAAGTTCGCTGATGACACCACTGTAGTGGGACAGATATCTAATAATGACGAGTCAACAGAAGGGAAATAGAGGGCTTGGTGCAATGAAAACAATCTGTCTCTCAACGTCAGCAAAACTGAAAAACTGATCATCGATTTCAGAAAGAAAGGGGGAAAACGTGCCCCCATCTACAACAACGGAACTGAGGTTGAGAGAGTGAAGAGCATCAAGTTCCTCGAGTGACGATAACCGAAGACCTGTCCTGGGCTTCCCACATAAATGCGACAGTCAAGAAGGCACAATGATGCCTCTTCTTCCTCAGGCAGCACAGGGAATCTGGCATGTCCATAAGGTCCCTCACTAACTTCTACAGATGCACCATTGAAAGCACATTGTCTGGGTGCATAACGACCTGGTGTGGCAGCTGCTCTGCCCAGGACAGTAAGAAACTACAGAAGGTGCTGTGTGCAGCCCAGAACATCACAGAAGCCAACCTTCCATCCATGGACCCTATTTACATGGCTCGCTGCTGCGGAAAGGCAGCCAACATCATCAAAGACCCATCGCACCCTGGTAACGACCTCCTACCACCTCTTCCAACAGGCAGCAGATACAGAAACCTGAACACACGCACCAGCAGGTTCAGGAACAGCTTCTTCCTGGCCATTATCAGACTGTTGAATGGACTGTAGCCTCAAATAATGTAACCTGTACACCTCTAAGTCTTTTTGATCTGCATATCCTTTGTTTGCTGTGATCTGCCTGCACCACTCTGAAACAAAGGTTTTCACTGTATTCGGTACGTGTGACAATAAATCAGTCAATCAATCAATCTTCCTTCAAACACAAGTCAATACAAACTTCATTACCAAGGTGTTACTTCATGCCAACATTTTCAGCGTAAGGTGTGAAGTCTGACCAGGTCAACCAGCCACCTTGGCTGACACCCACGGACTAGACAAGGTTCTGAGGTGCTGAGGTTCAGTTAAGGATGGGAAGGATTGGTAGAGAATAGAATGTAAAGGGCATGGTTGTCATGGGCACTAGAAGGATCCTGGGGAATGGAGAGAAAAAGTCGGGATGTTGGAGAGGGTGGGTTGGGGTCACAGAGTTAGCAGTAGTGACCTCCTCAACTTTACTTGATTGGGGCATTTGGCAGGGGAGGGATGGGGCGGCACAGTATGTCTGACGTGTCGTGGGATGTTAATCCCATTCTGCCTACCTGATGCACAGTGGTACTTCCCTCATGTCATAGTCCCTGGAATCCCTCTGGCCTCGGTAGGGAATGAATGATTGAATGCATGACTGGAGCATTCAATGGGGTGAAGGTCCATATGCGTACTTGTCTGATACTGATTCCTGTGCGCCTAGTGCCCACAGCAGCTGGCACCCAGTTCATGGTGGCAGCTACACACTCACATTGCCACAACTGTAACAGACAGAACCTGGGCAGCCTCCTGTGCCCTTCACTTCAGTCTGCAGATAATCTCTGCCAGATATCCCCCTGTTTGCTTGTCCATCTCACTGAGCTCATGAATGGCTGCATCTAGAGATTCATCATCAATAGTAGGCTCTGCAGGGGCCAGTTCCCCAGCAATCTTCAGAGTTAGTGCCATTTCTTCGTCCTCTAATTGTGAGCCCATGTCAATGCTGTGCTCACCTTGGGCCTACACGAAATTGAGGCAAATGACTCAGTGCTGGAGGAGGGTGCGAGTGCAGTCTCTGAGACTCATGCCCATTCCTCTTCAAAGTTGTGGTCTGTGGGGCTGTTAGGGATAGGTCTTTCTTTTCCTTTGCTCAGGAATGGGATCCAGAGGCTGAAGTGTTTAAAAACAAAAAGCAGTGAGATTTGTTTGTGTCTTGAGCCCCCACATTTTAATGAAGATAATGCTGCTTCATGTACAAATGGGAGTGGGAGATTGGAGTCCCTCTCACTCGATGGCTGTAGATATCCAATCTCCTGTTCAGTACGGGAATAGGTGTCTTGCTGTCCTGCTAGCTCAGCGGCCTGCTGTTTGAGACGGTGAGCAGCCCCATATCTTGTACTTAGCGTATTTGTTATTCCCCTGCAGAAGGAGCACAGCTTTAAGATGGATACGTGACCACTTTGTCTGTATTGATAGACAATGAGAGAGATGTCACTTTCCAGTGCTGCGAATGTCTGTGTGCATTACTTGTAAGAGGAAAGTGGTGTAAGGGAAGTCAGGAGTTAGATTTCTTAATGAAAGGTCAGTGTCTTTAAAGAGCTATTGCCTCATCTGATGCATGTGCCTGTGATACCTGTCAGGTGTTTGGTCCAGACCTACTTTTTGTGGCTATCTCCTTGTCCCCTCTGAGCTTTTGACCAAAGACTATCAGTTGTGTACTTTTGCCTGGTTGAGATGAAAGGTCAGTGAAGCAGATAGTGCATGAGCTGCTGAGCATTGTAGCTCCTTTATATGTTTAAACATGAACCTGGCAGAAGTGAGACTGGCAGTGCCAGGAGTGTGCTACATTGGTAGCTGCAATGTAGTGACAGGCATTGAGGTTTTGTGATGGAGGTGCCTGGCAGCCAGTCTCCTGTGTGACAGTCCTCTGTAGCTGCAACTTTACAATATTCGCTCACACTCATTGGAGCAGATAGTGGCGTGCACCCTGACAGTGCTCTCAGCATCATCCTCCTGCATCCTCCCGACCCATGCATCTACCAGTCAAGCTGCCTTCATCCATCAGACAGCTGCCTTCCTATCCTGGACAGCCTTCAGGAGAGCCTCACAGCACAGCACCGCCTTTTACCTGGACCCTGACGCTTCTGATGGTGGGCTGCAGTGATTGATGCTCCTGGGTTGCATGGAATGAAATGCAGCTCGTTGCCTTTTTAAATATAGTGGCCAGAAGATTCTGGAAGCCAGGGCAGAAACTCCTGGCTGTACAATTTGCCATTTTACTCATGCATGCATATGCAATGAAGAAACCAGACGCCCCCTTCCCCTGCAATTAATTCTCAGTTTTCAGCTCGCCTCCACTCTCAAAAGAAGAATAATGCAGCACTACCTTTTTGTGGCTTGATTTCTACTCAGCCAATCATCAAAAGGCATTAAAAGTCAAATTAGTCAAAAAAAAGGCTAAGTTAACCTTCTGAAGGCAGTATTTTTAAGCATAATTATAAGAGGAGCCGATTCTTTTCGTAGTGACGTAAACTTTCACCACATACTTTAACACAGGCGTTAATATCTCATGTTTAAAATATTTTGGCATAGAGCATACATACAAAATACAAATTAGGTGCAGGAGTCAGCCACTTGAAATCTTGAGCCTGCCCCATTGTTCAAAGAGAAATGTAGCTGATATCATTGTCATCTCTATAGTCCTCCATACCCCTTATCTTGGACTTTGGAGATGACAGTCAAGAATCTATCTAACTCAGGCTTAAAAATATTCAATGAGCTTTACTCCAGTGCTTTCTGGGGAAGAGAATTCTACAGACTAAGGACCCTCTAAGGAGAAATACAGTCTCCTCCTTAAATGGGACATGTATTATTTTAAAACAGTGTCCCCTCGTTCTAGCCGCTCCTGCTAGGGGAAGGATACAGGTCCAACTTGTCCGATTTGTCCTCACAAGACAAACCTCCATCTCAGGAATCAGTCAAGTGAGCCCTCTCTGCATTGCTTCAACTGCAATTATAATTTATAAGGCAATTATATCCTTCCTTAAATAAGGAAACTAAAGCTATATGCAGTACTCCAGATGTAGTCTCCCTAATGCCCTGTACAGCAGTATTTGTTTATTTAGTAACAGTAGCTGGATTGCTTTAAAATGAACAAGAAGGTCTGCAATGTCTACTATTACATTATGTGTGTGATTGCTGTGTGCCCTGTTTTTAATTCATGTGCCAGCTTTATTTGACCATGTGTTCAGTATAAGATTTTCTTTCCATGATTTCCACTTGCAAACAAGAAATGAATTCTTCGTACTTCAAGCCTACATTTACCTTTGAACAAAATACCTCTTGCTGAGACTTCCTTTCAGAACTAACTTTTGTTTTGGCAACTTGTTCGCGATTGCACTTTTGTTTTAGTTTTACACCTCCTCCTACAGTTAGTGTCCATGAATGGACTGACTGATTAACGCTGCACGTTAGGACTAATCCTAATACTTTCTACCTGAAAACTGTATGGAAGACATGTGCCTTGCAACTTGGGCATGACTAAATTAAGTCGGTGAAAGTTTTTCTTTAAATAGGGTGGGAATGTGCTGACAAGTCTCTGGCCCAATGCACTGGAATCTTGCCAGCTAACCAGAGGCTGTCACAGATATGTGGGATGTTGCCATTGCCAAGTCTCTAAGCTGGAAAAAGCTGGGGGAGAAAAGTTAAAAATGGGAATGAATTCTTAGGAGAAAAAAATCTCCACAGTAGCTCTTTCTACTTTTGCAGAATCCAATTTGTGGAGTTTAGTGACTTCAAAATCCATTGATAGTGCAACATTCCTTCTGATGATAAATAGGCAGAACCAGACCTTCCGTATGGATCAAACCCACCAACTTTGTACTACTAAGTGGAAATGGTCTGTCTCTTTGGGGCAAATATTATTTGGGCTGTAAATTGCAGAAGCTGAAAAGTTGGAATTTATACAGAAAATGTTGGAGAAACTCAACAGCATCTATGGGAGAAAGAATCAGAATCAAGGTTTCAAATCCAAAGAATCTTAAGTAGGAGTCAATCCAGAAGACAGTCCTGAAGAGGAGTCTTCTTTGAAACTTCTTCAAAAGTTGCCCTTCTCATCCTTTAGATGGACTGACATGTGTCAGTGCTTGAAAACGGAGTACCAGATGTGCTGTTTGCTTGAAGCTAACTTGGACTTAAAGTTAACACGAATATTGACTGTGTGATTTGCAGGCATTATGATGAATTCTCCAACCCAAAAGGATAAAAATAAAACTGTTTTTCAGATTTGTTACTTTTTGGAATTAAGGAGCATTCTTATTTGGACTCTAATTGAGGTGGTATAGATTCTCTACAACTGTATTATCTGGTTCCCCACAATCTGATGACATGAGTAACAGTGGTTGTATGCTTTTGAATCACTTTTTTTTTGTCTTTCAGAGGAGGAGCGGAGGCTGATAGCTAACAACCGTGAATATAACGAAAAGTTTCAATATGCTGTAAGTGAATATTTAGTCTTTGTAAACACTCCAAGGTCTATAATCTGCAAATCATAATCCAATGACAATAGAACGATGTGGTCAATGCTCATCTGACTGAACTTTATGAATGTAACTAGTTAGAAGGTATAGCAAAGGGGGATATGCTTTGTATTCTTGAAGACACTGGTTCCAGAGTCATGTGACATGGCACCAATGTGACATAGCTCCTTTCACACATGCTTAGTAGCTATTCTAGGAGTAACGGCATAATTAACCCTTTACAGTGACAGATATGGTTATTGCAGACCTGATTGACCACAAAAGTACCTCTTGTATTGCACTACTTTTTTACAGAGTAGTTTTGTTAGGCAGTGAATGTTCTTATTTATAGATTTATATGTTATTACACATGATAATATGATTCAAAGACATTTATAGGCTTTCATTGAAATTTAAATCACAATGATAATTATTATTACCAATAACTGCGTATACAATGATAACTATTACGACCTGTAATTACACATGTACTTGGGAGACTTGCAGCCAAACAAGTTACTGGAGAATTCACCACAACACAAGTATTAGGGTTGAGGGGACCAACTGGCTGGTATCCAGTCAATTCCCAAGTTTTGTATTGCCCTCTTTGAATATCTTTCTTTCATTCTGTCTCTGTAGGATTTCACGTGTTTCTCCATTACTTCATCCCATTAGTTGCAACAACTTGTGACAAGAATCACTGCTCAGGCCTTCACCTTAACTGCCCTGTTAATTAGATCTTGCAATTCAGAGTTGCCAAAGAGAACAGCAGCTCTCTCTCTCTGAATGTTACATAGCTGTCCTTGGAGCAAGCATGATCTAAAGCTACGGCTTCTCGACTTGATTGTCAAACTGTTTTCATAATATCTCACTCTTGAGAGATCTGTGTTGGCTCTCAGTACTGAGTGAAAAAAGACAGGTGACGGACTGCCCTGACTTGGCTTTTAATTTCACTAGAACTGATGTTTCCACTCTGCTAACTGAAACCTACAATACCTAACTGACAAAGACTAAAGGTTAATATGAAGAATGAATTATTTCCTTACACTATATACAAATAGGGTGAGTGGCACCACGGGCTATTTCATTGTCCTTTCAATTCTTAAAATGACAAGTCAAACAGTTCCGGGTCTCCTGTTGAAATCCAACTAAGAATAAAGGGGTAAAAGCTTCCAGCCAACTGAAAGTGTTTGATGTAGAATTTGTTTGTGTTCTTACCTTAGTTTGGAAACTACTAGATTAAATTGCCTGCTCTTAGTGACTTGTTCATGGTAAATGAGTAATATTCTATGATGAAAGATGTTGCGGAAGGTTACAGTAACATATTATTGGGATTGATAACTTTTACTGCAGCCACAAATGCCAGGCTTAAATGGTATTTTAACTTTACATGTGATGGGATAAGTTTCATAACAGTGGAGAGAGCACGAGCATCCCAAACTCATGGCTTGCATCAGAGTCAGTGACATCAGGAAGATAAGGTTGAGATATTCCCAAGGGAGTTTGAAGGACTCGGATGCTTAGAAAGCAGGACCTCCAAGGTATTAATCTCAGGATGACTCCTGGTACTATGTGCTAAACCAGCTTGGGAAAATAAAATTCAGCCCATCCCCAAAAAGCTGGCACATCATTTCGAAGGGGGAATTTCAGATTTCTCCAGTGTGAAGAGTTCTAGAGCAAGATGAGCTCAACAATGGAATAAAAACAGAAAATGCTTGAGAAATTCAGCAGGGAAGAGAAGACACAGAGATAATGTTTTGAGTCTGAATTGACTCTTGTTTATTTTAGAAATGTTACACTGAACTCAAAATGTTGGATTCAATGTTTCAAATTCTATAAAATGTTTTCAGAAGAAACAAGAATCAAAACATTACCTCTGTGTCTTTTCTCCGCAGACACTGCCAGACCTGCTGAGCTTCTCCAGCATTTTCTGTCTTTGTTTCTGATTTCCAGCCTCCACAGTATTTTGCTTTTATTTGAACTCAAGATTGGAATTGTAATAAAGCCCTTGGAGAGGTTAAAATTAGCCAATATAAAATATTAAGGCAAGAAAGATGAAGAAAGGATTAAAAATAATTGTACAAAATGGGAAAAAGCAGATAAAATAGAGGAATGACACTGAAGAAAAGAATAAGGGAAAAAGGAGAAGGGAATGAGAAATGCATCAGGATTACAGTGGTTATACACCAATGCGCAAAATATTTTAAATAAAAACAGCGAACTAGACACAATATTCAGAATTGAAGGACATGCTATAGTCATGACAGAAACTTGCTTTTAACAGAGCTGCCAGTGTGAATCAAATATGCCTGGTTATAAAATTGTCAGAAGACAGAGAAAGAAAATTGAATAAGAGGGATTGTGCTCAATGCTGTTACATCTGGAAATGGTTATTGAGGTTGGTGCTTGGAAGGAGTATCTATATTGTAAGAACTAATGAAGGATCTGTATGGTATTTGCAGATATTTCTTGACAATTAGAGAGGTTTGAAGTGTATACATGTATTATTATCATTGACCCTTTACTGTGAACTGGGATAGTGGGGAAGGTGCCTTAGAATGCATCCAGGGCTGTTTTCCTGACCTATATATTGTCAATGTATTGAAGAAGAATGCAGATTCTACATACAAAACCAGGAGATGTAGCTGGTGCACAGACAATCCTTGGGCGACATTGTCCATAACCTAATAAATTCAAGGTGCAAGTGGTTGAAGGTGTAAAGGGATCCAACATAAAGATGTCCAACTAAAAGCTGGCTAACTTCAGTTGTGTTTCAGACCCAAAACTAGACAATGGGTTTGGAAATATAGGATTCTATGCTACAATGATAGCTCTGATTTACTCTGTTGCAGAATGTTGCTCTGCCTCATCGTACTTTGGCCCCTATCAAAGCTTGTAGATGTGAGTCTAACTAGCACCATGAGGATGGTGGCAGGGATGCCTAAATCCATCTAGCTGAGGGGCTTCTGGTGCTGTCCCATATTCTTCATCTTGCCACTCGCCAAGACACCATTGTGCTCTGAGAGTTGGGAAGGATTGTGAGCAACCCCAAACTCTCTGTTCATGAAAACCCGTGAAAAAATAAATAGATGCCCTGGTTACATTTTGTTTCATTTCTCCATGTGCTATACTGTGTTGTAGGCTGGACCTGCATGGATCATTGGATTTTTGTAAAATTGACATAAACCAAACATTGGGTCTAATACAGAAGAAAATTAAGGACGCTTAAAGGAAAATCATAGAAATGAAGCAAAAGGAGAGATTAATTATATCTGAAGCGAAGATAACAGATTACGATCTTAGATAAGTGAAAATAACAGAAGCTGACATCAGCATCAAAGGATGGGACCACTAAAAGACATGTTTAATTTTGAATTAGCCCAAGATTGAGAAAATGGCAGAAATGAGTCACGTATTTTGAATCCTAAAGGTTGTAAGTTGCATGTTAGTTTCTACCTGAAGAGGATTCAAAGACCCACCTCTGGGATAAACACTCAAGAAGACACAGTAATTTGGAGTGAAAGCAGGAAGTTACCAAGTCCTGGCAGCTTGCATGCATAACACTGTAGAGTGTTGGGGAGTAAGTGAGACATCTGAGACACTGACCATAATTTATGCACCTTCTTATAAATGAGAATTGTCTCTGGGGTCAAGTGGTTAGGCCTCCATTTGTCTTTTGCTCAGATGTAAGTGAACCTGTGGGCTCCATAATATGGCAAATGATTAATAACCAGATTTAAGGGACAATTTGTATTGATTTGTAAACATTACTCGACGTACTTAAAGTTTTGAGGAAATCAAAGTACATAAAAGGAAATACAGAAATTTATTCTCCTGATTTCCAGAAGTTGAAAGGTCACCCTTTACAATGTTTGCACATTTGATGACAAGACGTTTACTTTTCAGCCTGAAAAGTACTTCACATAGAGCCATTTGTGCGTCAGTTGGCAAGTGAGTGGGGTCAAGCTTGGAAAAAGCATCTCCTCCATAAGTAAACAGTCTGCTGTCAGTCATAGAAACAATTTCAATATTTATCTCAGAAGAGATTGCCTCTCTGAATGGAAGATGTCGTGATACTAATTTTTTTTTGTTTTTAAGTTGCAAATATTCAAAACAATAATATTTTTTGTTTGCTGCGGTTCGGTGCTCTTTGACTGTAATGTGGGAAATTCTCATCAACAGCAAATTCTCTGGTGGCCAATCCAGTTGTTATTTATGAATTCTGAACGTTAATTCAAGGCGGGTAATTTGTCTGATAAAAGCACATTGAAAATAAACCACCCAATGGCATGAGTGCAGGAAGGCCTAGAATTATTAGCCTGACATCCACAGACTCATTAGCTGGACTCATCATGGATGATATATTTTCCATACATCGTTGACTTCCCACTGAATATTTTTTTTTAAATATCAGGCACAAATCCAAAATTTAAATAACAATTTCAATTTTTTTTAAAAAAATGCACTGACTCCATCTGGTGGACATTTGTGCATTAGTGGTTATATTAATAGGCATTGTATTTGATCTTTCGAAACATTCTTTTTAATTGCACTGTCCAGTTTTACCCCTTGTGCGTCTATTGTGTCAATGAATTTTTCCATCTAAGTATGTAGGATTATGCTCTGACATTTTAGTATTTCTTTAAATTGTTTTAGCCTTTCAAAATGTCCTAATTATATTGATAGAACAAAAACTGTTTGAAATTCACTGTGTTCTGAATAAAGGACAACGTATATCTGGGGTGCAAGAGGGAAAAACCAACTCTTTATTACCACATCTCATTATTCTATTGTCCATTGCAGTAAATAATTAATTTTGTATGCCTTCCTTCCCAGTCAACGCCCAAAACATTAATTTGTTGTTGTATTCGTTGAACAGGCAATATTTTGTTACAGAGATAGTGGGAACTGCTGATGCTGGAGAATCTGAGATAACAAGGTGTAGAGCTGGATGAACACACAGGCCAAGCAACATCAGAGAAGCTCCTCTGATGCTGCATGGCCTGCTGTGTTCATCCAGCTCTACACCTTGTTATGTAATATTTTGTCACAATTTTGATTTCAGTTCCCAGCATTCTTCTGAAGGCATGCTCGAAATTAATTATCAAATCACTGTTTCTAGTTTGGATGAAAGCAAATCTAGCTTTTCGAATTATTCGCACTTACCAAAGCAAGTTAAATGTTCTTCTTGGTTGAGTGATTTAAGCCCTTCTTCAAAGCCTGGAGTGTGACTTCCTTTCCCAATTTGTAGTCTGTCTACAGACTGAACACAGAAACCTTGATACTTGGCTTGCTTGTTATGTATGGTATTGCAAGAGGCACTTACCATAGGCGTGGCAGGTCATGGGTAAACTAACAATGGCAAGAACACACTGTTGATTATTTAAAGAAAAATATTAGTGCACATGACAGCAACTCTGAAAACTATTGCTTTCTGCATTGCATAGTTGATCAGGTGTGAGCAGACAATATTGACAGATCATCCTGCGGCATGACTGGGTGACATCAGAAAGTTAGTTGGAGTGTAACGTTCCAGAAACTCTGTTTTGTCTTCCCTTGAAGTCTTCCTGGTGTGATTGTTAATGATTCACCTGGCATAGCCCCTTTCTGCGCTCATTCTGTCCAGCTGGAGACCAATATTGTTTAGCTTCAAAAACAAGTCTAGTTTCATCATCTCAGCTAAAATTTAAACAAATCAAATATTTGCACAACTTAATGACACTGATTTCGGAACCATATTCCCTGCAATAGGTAATGGACAGAGCTGGGCAGGATTGACTGGAATGAGAGGTTGGCAGGGGAAACAGTAACTGCGCCTTCAAAGGGAAGGTTGTTTAAGTAGTCAAGGTATATTCCCACAAACGGGGAAGGTAGAACAAACAAGTCCAGAGCTCCTTGGATGACAAAGAAGATAGAAATTAAGACAAGGAAGAAAAATTGTGCTTATGACAGGTTGAAAATAAAATTGAAAACTAAGACAAATATTGAAAGCTCAGAGAGGAGGTGAAAAAGCAATTGAGATAATAATATGCCACAAAGTCTTATATAGCCATTTGAATAGTAAACAATTGTAAAAGAAGTAGGACTTAATAGAGCCCAAAATAGAGATCCATACCTGGAGGCAAGGGGCTGAGGTGTTAAGTGAGTACTTTTTTAAATGTGTTGTGGGATGAAAGTGTTGTTGGCTAGACCAACATTTATTGCCCAGCCCAAATTGAACAGAGGGCAGTTCAGAGTCAGTCATATTGCTGCACGTCTGGAGTCCTCCTGTAGGTCCAGGTAAGGATGGCAGATTTCCTTCTCTAAGTGAACAACTTGGGTTGTTATGACAATCAGCATTAGTCAGCCATTAGGCCAGCCTCTATCCTGCATTTCATCGAAATCAGATTTCACCATCTGCCATGAACCTGTGGCCCCAGAATATTGGCCTGTGGTTCTGGATTGCTAGTCCAGTGACATTACCACTGTGCCACTGCCTCCCCGGTGTTGCATTGATTCAAACTGTTTAAAACAGTGTAATATGTGATGAACAGTGAAGTCAGAATATATTGCAAGTAACAGTAACGAGCTGCCATTTGTAGGCTTTCTAGTAAAACACATTTTCTAACTCTGAGATAACAAGCATGGGGCTGGATGAACACAGCAGGCCAAGCAGCATCATAGGA
>JAHRHZ010000047.1:2826413-2868567 GCA_024137785.1 Ginglymostoma cirratum | reverse complement strand
TCCCTCACGCCCCGTTCCCGCAATAATAACCAAAAAAGAATCCCACTCGTCCTTACCTACCACTCCACCAACCTCCGGATCCAACGCATCATCCTCCGACACTTCCGCCATCTGCAATCAGACCCCACCACCAAAGACATTTTTCCCTCCCCACCCTTATCTGCCTTCCGGAGGGACCACTCCCTATGCGACTCCCTTGTCCGCTCCACACTCCCCTCCAGCCCCACCACACCCGGCACTTTTCCCTGCAACCGCAGGAAGTGTTACACCTGCCCCCACACCTCCTCCCTCACCCCAATCCCAGGCCCCAAGAAGACTTTCCACATCAGGCAGATGTTCACCTGTACATCTGCCAATGTGGTATACTGCATCTGCAACCAAAAGAATCATAGAAATTATGACAGAAAAGGTAACCGTTCAGCCGGCTGTAGGTATGTTATCTACTTTAATGTCATTTCCCCATACTCTGGGGACTCCAAAACAATTGAGGGTGTAGCATAGTTGCTCAGTGGGTGCCGCACAGCACTAGGGATCTGGGTTTGATTCCAGCCTCAGATGACATTCCCGCCCCCCCCCCCCCCCCCAATGTCTGGATGGGTTTCCTCTAGGTGCACCTGTTTCCTCCCACAGTCCAAAGATATTCAGGCTAGGTGCATTAGCCACGGTAATTACAGGGTGGGGTGAGTCTGGGAAGTTCTGAGGAAGGGTCACTCGACCCAAAACATTAACTCTGATTTCTGTCCACAGGTGGCTGCCAGACCTGCTGAGCTTTGCCAGCAATTTCTGTTGTTGTTGTCATTTGAATGTCCATTTCTCACCACGTCCTGATCTTGTTTCCTCTCGATTAGATCTTTCATGCATTTCTCTCTCTCTTCCCCGATCTCGGCTCACCTTGATTAGACCTTTGATTTGATTTGCTGTGCTTCTTTCACGTTTTTGCAGCTTGGGTTTTACATCAAGTATACCATGATTTCTATTCATATGTCCCCTCCTTACATGTCAAATCTTCTTCAATAGACCAATCTTTTTCTGCCAGATGGTAGCACTTACTTTGCAATGTGATAATAAACTGTCGGCAAAAACAAAAATATAAATGTACTTACATGTGCAGTTCTGATTTACAAGCAAATCTGTTCAGTTTGTACTCTGTCTTTGAAGTCAGAGTTGGGAAAGGGTAGGTTTTAAATTCTGATGTAGTGCCATTATCAGTGTGATATAATTGATAACTATAAAATAACTCAATGTTGATAGAGGGCATGTTCTACCCCTGTCTGCTTGTCCTTTGCGTTTTCTCCTAGAGGAAGGGGCGAGTTATCTTTTCTATAGCATGGACCATATTACCTGATTCACTGGTGGCCGTTTAGCTTGTGCTCTGGGGATGTGGGCAATGTGAAATCCTTGGTTGCCTTAAAAGCATTGAAAAAAGCCATGCAGTCTGGGACTAGAGCCATTGAGTCCAGTGTGTGACAGGCGAGTGGCTCCTGGAAGGATATTAGAGCAAAGAAAACTAAGAGGATTGAGGTATAGAGTAAAGAAAGAGGAACAGGCAGAAGGGTCAACAATCAGAGGGCACATTTACAAATCAGTGCAAAACGAGAAAAACAAAGTTTGCTCAGAGATAGCTAGAACTGCAGATGTTGGACGCCCTGATTGACTGAGATTCAGAATGTGCTGCTTGACAAGGTGGAGGGAATAGATTCAAATAAAGCTTTCAAGAGGAAGAATGAATACTTGAAGGAAAAACAATTCAATGCCTCGAGGTAACAAGGTATAGAGCTGAATGAACACAGCAGGCCAAGCAGCGTCAGAGGAGCAGGAAAGCTGACGTTTCGGGTCTAGACCCTTCTTCAGAAAACAATGCCTCGAGGCAAGTGTAGATAATTGAGACTCACCGAGTCACTTTTTGAAAGTACATATCCAACGGGTTAAATAGCCTCCTGCTATCCTGTATAATGATTCCATACTACTGACCTAGATGATTTTCTTACATTGGTTGGCAAATTTCATGGATACTTTTCTGATGCTGGCCCATAAATTAGATGATTTATTGAATTCTAATTTCTGGGATGCTAGTCCATTATTAGCTTAAGATGCTTCATGCAACAGCACATTATTATTGGGGAATTTGTATCCTCCAGGTTTATTGAAAAAAAATTGTAAAATAGTACACTCCATCAAGCCACATTTGATTTAAATGTCATATTCCATCAATAATTTTTAATCCATTTATAAATTGTTTGGTATTTTCATTTTGCTCCTGATGTTGACTGCAAATTGCACGTAACTATTCTCGGGACAGAATACATGTGGGTTACACAATTTGTTCTTCAAGTGTTCGTTCTTTATTCTCTAAATACTTCCATTGCTTTCAAAATTAAATTAAGTTTAGCTGATTGCAGAAGTTTAAGTTTGCTAATTAGGTTAATTAAAGCTTTTAGGAAAGTGCAACCGACATACATTTACAGGGCTACCTTCGAGTTAACACGACAGATGTGTATAAGCCCATAGATGAAACGCCAGAGTAAATAATTGAAGCTAATTGTAGGAAGGGCTGCTGTTTCTCTGCCAGGGCGTGTGAGCATAAAGATTCCAATAAGTGCAGTAGGCCTTCAGGTACACTATACACTCAACTTTATCTCTGTAATCGGCAAGATTATTGTTTAATTAGGACGAGTTTGAGATGCTGTTATTTTGATTCCAGGAATCTATTATTCTGTTCTCTCAACGCTGCAGAGGTAATTAGCCGCCTGGCAGCATTAAGAATTACACTGGATGAATAATGGGTCGGCGTGAGACTTGTTACATTTTGGGGGTTTATGATCACAGTCACCCAACATAGGCAGTTTCCCATTTGTAAGGAACTTTCAGATAAAATGTTCAGTTTAAAATGTTCAGCAACAATTTAAATATGATATATTAGTTAATGAGACAAAGAAAACTGTACAAACATGACCATTGAGGATAGACTGCGGATACCAAAAAACGAACAGGCAGTTGGCACAGAGTGTGTCGGTCTCATTTAAGTTATAAAGACAACATCCTGCTCTATAGATGAAGAGTGAGGGGACTTTTGCCTGGGTTTTCCCTCTATCTTCAAATTAGAACAGCATCCTGATGAGGTCACCAACAAGGACTGCCTGATAACGACTGCCCTCTGACCCTGAGTACTTATCGATAATGCCTGTTTCTAGGGGTTGGCAATTTACGCTGTGTCAGTCACTCTTTTGACATTCTAACCAATGACCACAGAACAACTACTCATGTTGTAAGAATGCCCATTGTCCTTTGCTCACCTTTGTCTCAAGGTTTGTTATCAATCTTTCTAGAACAAAATTTCTATTGTCCTAACCATTGCATTGATGAGAGGGTACACAAGGTGTTATATCGGTCACTCTTTCCTGTCAACTTAAGGGAACATCGTGTCTCCAGTAATCCAAGTGAATCTTGTGACGTTTCTCATAACTTTTATCCTTTTTCAGTAGAAGTGTTGAAGGCTATAATACTGCTATAAGTGCCATTGTATCAGGGCTCCCACAATGCAGAAAGTACTAGAAAAACTCCGTTTTAAAGGGACTCCAATTTCCAATAGACTGAAGTCAGCAACCTACAATACAAAGACTCAACAAACTTGATACCACAGAGAGGGAAACGTGATTACAAATTTCATAGAGTATTAATTCAATTTCTATGTTTTCACCCATCTATTTGACAATTAAATTCAATAGCTGCACTGTAACATTTCTGCTTATTGAAATTTAAATGCTTAAAAGAGAGTGTGGCATTTTTTTCAATTTCAAATTACTTTGACATTCCAAACAGATGGCATCAGTCTGTGACCTTCTCATGAATGTCATTAATGAGGAAGCATGGCATAACAAGGTCCAATTAGTCTCCTTTCCACTGTAGTTGGTATAACTTGAAGGGAATGAAAGTGTCCAAGTTGTAGCATAGTTGGCACTATAATATTCATTCCCACATTGGCCAGGATGATGGCATGTGCAGGAAGTTCAAGAGGATAGGTTGCTTTGCTTATTGGTTAGTGTTCTATTTCAGAAAGCTAGCTGGTGAAGGATACTGCTAGAGCTGATCTTTACTCAATCTTGCATTTGTTTATGAAGATCAAAATTATAAGCATTATAAATTATCTATCTCCTAATGCAATCATACTACTGTTCAGTAAATGTCTCTGTACAATGGTTTTGAACCTTAATGAATCTAAATTAAATCAACTAAACAAATTAACAGGTGATACTCCCTTAAAGGGACAGTTTAATGAAAATCAAATCCTTAAAGGGAGCTTGAAAAAAATTGAATTAACATTTGTTTGAAGCAGGAAATGATGCACTCAGATATGCTGAAGTGAAAGGCCTAATTAATGAACTCCATCTGCGTATAAGTACAACTAACAATTAGAACACCAGCTTCTTGTCTCTGGAACCTCTGTCCAAATCCAGCTGATATTGTACTGATGAAGTACTTTGTACATGTGCTGACTGTAAAGAGCTATTTTCGGATCTCTCCATTCATTTCCCAGTGAACGAAACCTGTGCTAATTTGGCACTAACATGGCAATCTCACTCAGAGTGAAGACAGGAACATTTGTGTAGGAAATAGAGCACATTTGCCTCTTTTTCTTTCTTTTGATGAGGTATATAACCAGAACAGGTTTTCTCGACTGCTTGCCCTTACAGTCTGCATCCTTCATCAACTGTCAGTGTACAGAGGCATTCCCCCACAGTGGTCACCAGGCTGCAAAAGCAATTTTGAGTTTTGAATAAAGACTAGTCGGAGAGAAGGCACCTCCATGTTGAAGCTCCGTCTCCCTTACTTGTCTCAAGTTGTAGCCTGATGTTCCTTTTAAGCTGGGAAGCCTCCCGTTGGCTTTGTGAGTCCATCCACTGCCCTTAAGTAGATGGTGAGCTTGCTCTTTGGATGGCGATTGGCTTCCAAGTGATGGTTCGTACTCAGTATGTGGGCTTCTGACATCCATTCAAGCCTGAATGTGGGGCTCAGAGAATGCTGGGAAAATCCTGCCCTGGATACCCGAAATGCCAAGTGTTTCATTTTCCAACACGAGCGCACACTTTGAACATGAATATTTACACAAAGAAAATGCCACTAGTACAGTAAATTGTTCTCTTCACAGTGTATAGGAGGATGTACAAATGATTTTGCTGAACTGAGAAGGTTCTTTGTTGAAGCTGGTTACAAGAAATAGAAAAAGAGTCAGTTTCCCAGTTCCCAACAATCCCAATGTCATGACCATAAAAATGGGAGACACATAGGCATGTGGAGGATTGAAAACGAGCCAGGCTTTTTTAATGATCGGTATGTTCTGTGTAGTGTATGTATTCTACAGAAGTGACTTGTTGAGTGGGGGACAATTATAACATGTTCTGCATGTTTTTGCCCAGGCTACAGAATGAGAAATGGATGAATGTCCGTGTAGGAGACATAATCAAATTGGAAAACAATCAGTTTGTGGCTGTAAGTTCTTGTTAAAATCCTAATTATTTATAAATTTGCTCTCTGGATTGAGGCAATCCTGCCTGACTGTATTTATTGCTAGGAATGTGTTATTGGGTGTTCTTCTTGAACAGCTTCAGTCTATTTGCAATTAAAGCTGTGCCCCAATTATATGTAGTTTTTTTTTTTAAAATGTTTCAATTCTTCTTCTAGTCTGTGAAAGTCCCTGACCATACATGAATTACACTGGGATTCAGCTCTTCCTGTCGGTTGTTACAAAATGGGATTATGATTTTGAACAGTGTTTGATCAGAGTCAGTGTAAAGTGAAATATAACTATTTCAGATCAAATAATCTGTAGCATTAAAGCAGTGTGGGTCTGTACCTCCTTACTAGAATTCAATTCTGTATTGTGCACTAATCCTGTCCTTAGATGAGTGCTGAGAGTAAGTCCTGCAAACTATATTTATGCATGCAGTTACTATGCTTTATTACTGATGGAAAGCAGTTGTAAATTGCTGGGGAGGTTTCTAAGCTGTGAGCTGCGATAGGGTTAGCTAAAACTAATGAGTGCATTCAAACTTTGTCAAATTCCTGATCAAATAACAACCAAACTCCTGGAATAGCCCATTCCACAAATAGGCATCCAGTCCAGAAGGGATAGACCACTTCAAACAGAGGTCCGTTTTCATACGGAGAGCAGTGATATGTTGGAAAATATTCCTGACATTCAGAAACAATGGATTACTAAATTCGCTATAACACAACAAAGTGTGTGTACACAACTCCTAGCTATAATGTGTGCCTTCTGTCTCACTTATCTGTAGTGTGAATAGTTTGTATATTTAGCTATACTCCTTTTGTCTATTTTGTCAATTTTGTGTGACTCACTGTCCTAGCAGCTCTTCTGGCTCCTAATCCTGGTTTACTACACTAACTGATTTATCTGTCTCCTCAATATAGCAAATATACTGTATAATGTAACTACTTTTGTAGAGAATCCTGATTGGTCCCCTCTGTGCTGATACTGCCTTCTAAAGTCATTGATTGCTTTCAGCCTCTCTGTCAGCCTCATTATTTTTTAGCTCCTTTGTTTCAAAGCTTCTCCCCTTCCCCCCACCTCCTCAACACCTACCAACCCACCACCACTTCCGTCACCCAACCGTACACTAAAGAAAACTAAAACCTTCTCTACACGCCTGCCAAACACCACACTACTATTCACTTCCCAGAAACACACCAGCCGTCCCTAATCTCAACTTCCCCACACTGCATTTTTGCAATAAAATGCAGTACTGCTCATTAAATCAAGAAAAGGGACCTACCGTTGGGATCTTTAAATATCATTGTATTTTGCTGCTGGTGAATTGAATAGGAAAAGGTCATTTCTGTCAATTTACCTTAAGCAGTTACTTGTCTGACACTGTAATTTTTGGACTGCTGACAGGTTGTTTTTTATAAATTCTTTCTGCCTCATGTTCACCCTGTTCAAGCCCCACCCCACTCTCTCCAAGTTCTGAGGGTGAATTTAATCCATGAATTCCTTCCGTGGTTTAATACTGATCAGGCAGTACCTTGTGTTCATTAGGGAACCTTAAGATTATTCTTTCAAGTTTTAGTTAAGTCCTCCAGTGATTGTTCCAACTTTCTATTCACTTTGCCACTCCATCAGAGGAATTTTGCTTCAAAGATAGTAGGAACTGCCGATGCTGGAGAATCTGATATAACAAGGTGTAGAGCTGGATGAACTCACCAGGCCAAGCAGCATCAGAGGAGCAGGAAGGCTGACGTTTTGGGCCTAATTTTCTGAAGAAAGGTCTAGGTCCGAAACGTCAGCCTTCCTGCTCCTCTGATGCTGCTTGGCCTGCTGTGTTCATCCAGCTCTACACCTTGTTATATCAGAGGAATTTTGCTGCCCGTTTTTATGAATGAAAAGTTGGTACAATTTTGGTTACACCATACCTGCCACTTTCAGCCTCCTTATGCAAGGGAGGCGAAACTTGTATTGGAGGCAATGTATTGAAAGCCCATCGGATTAATTATGGGATGAGAAGACTGTCCTGTAATGAATGGCTGTGTAACTTTGGCCTATGCTATTTCTGGAGTGTAAATGAATGAGATGTAATCTCATTGAAGTCCCATGATTCTCCAGGAGCCTAGCCACTGAGGTAGTTTTCCCCTGGCTAGGGAGTCTTGAAATTCAGGGCACATTCTCAGGCTGAGGGTCCAATCTTTTAGGACCCAGCTGAGAATTTTTGACATCGAGAAGGGTTTCAAGTCTTTGGAGTGTTGTGGGTTCTCCGTGGTATTTGAGACCGAGACAGACAGTTTCTCAGGGAATCAGTGGATCTGAGGAAGAGGCAAGACAGTGGAACTGAGACCAACAATCAATCGTGTTCGTATTGAATGGCCAAATAGGCCTGAGAGACTTTGTAGTATACTCCAGCTCCTATTTCTTATGTCCTTAAATGTATGTGGAAGCAGTGTTGCAGGTTCAGAATGCTAATCCACTGTGTTCTGATAATATGATTTCATTTGATGTATTTTCTTAACCTTCACTTGTTACATCACCTTTCAGGCTGATCTGTTGCTGCTGTCAAGTAGCGAACCTCATGGTCTTGGTTACGTCGAGACAGCAGAGCTTGATGGGTAAGTGTCTGGGATCTATGTCCAATCCAGCAAAATCAATTTAACTTGCAAACTAAACTGAATCTGTTAAGTAGAGACGGCAAGCAATT
This sequence comes from Ginglymostoma cirratum, assembly GCA_024137785.1. Taxonomy (NCBI): domain Eukaryota; kingdom Metazoa; phylum Chordata; class Chondrichthyes; order Orectolobiformes; family Ginglymostomatidae; genus Ginglymostoma; species Ginglymostoma cirratum. The sequence goes on along the minus strand of JAHRHZ010000047.1, from coordinate 2,860,363 downwards.
TAATGCTTGGTGGAATTGCTAAAATGTAACGTAGCCTCGTAACTGGCAGATATTCCACAGCTTGCAATGTTGCATCTTTATACATCTTTAACAAACAAAGTGAATTCATTCTCTCCTCGCCCAGACCCCAACGCTTCTCCATCAATGTGTGAAAGTTGCCACAGCAACGAGAACATTCCTTAAATGGGGCATCTATTGTAAACTCCTTTTTAAAGAAAGCACTTACAACTCCACTCCTCCTCTGTTACAGACGGAATTCAGTCTGACACGTTGTCAATGTTAATAGTCTAATAATCAGTTGCTCATCAGAGAATGTTTAACTCCATACATTAAGTAAAAACCGAAAGAACTGCAGATGCTGTAAATCAGGAACAAAAACAAAGTTGCTGGAAAAGCTCAGCAGGTCTGGCAGCACCTGTGAAGTAAAAAACAAAGTTAACGTTTCGGGTCCGGTGACCCTTCCTCAGAACTGAACTCCATGCATTAGTTTATTTGAAGCAATAAAACACATTAGAAGTTATGAAACAAACATGAAGGCAAACCGACCGATTTCTGTGTGTACAGCTTACGAACCCACAGCAGACAAACTGCAAGGCAGATTCACAGCATTGTATATACACAGCGCGTGCAGTTTTTAAAGGCGAACTCTCTTCAAGGCAAGGTATACATTCAACACAATTCAACCCCCAATATGTTTTCCTCCATCTATGAGAATTGAAGATGTCTAGGCCACAGACATTTTGTGATCTGCAGTGAGTCGTGAAGGCCATCAGGAGATGTGTTTGGGAGATAGTAAGTCTGCCTATTTGTTCAGAATTATTTTTTTACAAATAGCTTGCTGTACCTGGCATTACATTTCCTGGCCCAGGCCACTATTAGTGAAAACAGTCCAATGAGTGACGTGAGCAGGAATCGTCCTGGTTCTGTGAGTCAAACTTGGGATCTCCAGATTTGCACTGAGAAGTTCCTCATACTCTTAGTCCTAAATCGCAAGGCATTTCTATTTATTTTCTCACTCTTCCTTTCTTCTCGACACTTGTGCCTGCCATATGGACCATTTTTGGAAAGCCTTCATAATACATGTCTATATGATATAATATTGATTCCACGAGCTATGAATTTTTGTCCGCTCTAAATGTGCACTTGAAACGATAACTCGGTAGCGACACACACAGCTCTGAGTCAAAAGGTTGTGAGCTCGAGTCCCACTGCGGAGATGTGAGTACCAATACTTCAGTGCAAGACCAAGGAAGTGCAGCAATGTTAATGTTGGTCAATCGAAGGGTTAAACTCAGGCTCCAACTGCCCCCTTCACCTGGATATGAAACAAACCATGATGCCGAGTGCACCTCATGTCCAGGCCAAAGTTTATCCCTCCACCACCACCACGTACAGCAGATTTTCTGGTTACGATCACATCACTGTTAATGGGGTCTTATGGTGCACAGATTGATACATTTTTAGCGTTACAATAGTGATAATGCTTTAAAGGTATAAGCTTTACAGAAAAGGTGTATACATGATGCATTATCCTGAGAAAGGCCAGTGTGAAGGTCTGCTCATTATTTCGTACTTTGCTGAGGATTTGGAAAAATTCGCAGGAATGTCAAATCTGATTGGAAAGTTGACACACGCACCATATTGACTTCAGAACATACAACGAGAGATGGGTCCTACATAGAATTGGTGCCCTAATAAATAATAATATTAGGAGCTGCAATGACGAGAAGGTGAACAAGACCGAAAAAAGTATCTGGGACAGGAACTATTAATTTTATGACATGAATTGTATTCCAGGCCTGAAATGAAATTGGAGAGAAAGCTATTTGAATATTTCATTTGTTCTCAATTAAAAGGAATAATCAGATTTTTGCTAGAGAGACAGAAACAACACCAGAAGACTTGTGCACAGAAAATTTTTTTTCTGTGGTGTTTGATGAAGCAGCTCCTACTGACTGGAATACTCATTCCATGCCTTCATTCCTTCAACCTACCCAAACACACGGAATTTTAAGTGCATCAAACCATGCAGAGTTCACTTGATAAAAAAGCAAAAGAACTGCGGATGCTGGAAATCAGAAACAGAAATTGCTTGATGTTCTCAGCAGGTCTGGCAGCATCTGTGGAGAAAAGTCAGAGTTAATGTTTTGGGTCCAGTGACCCTTCCTCAGAACTGACGTTCTACAGAATTAACTTGATGATTTGCTTAGCTCTTGACTGGAATCATACATGCAACATCCTTCTTTTCTCCACCCCTACCATTACCATCAGGTTTTATTGCTGCCTTTTGTAAAATAATCTTTGCAGAGGATTTTTAAATGGTCGGCCATCCTTGATAAAGATCAAGGCAGATTTCAGACAGGTTAGACTTTGGGAAAGGATGTTCCCAATGACCGAGGAGTCCAGAACCAGGGGCCACAGCATAAGGATATGGGGTAGACCATTTAGGACCGAGATGGGGAGACATTTCCTCCGTTTTCATCCCAGCCTGTGGAATTCTCTGCTAGAGAAAGTGGTTGAGGCCAAACTGTATTACATGTTTTTGAAAAGAAGTTAGATATAGTTCTTAGGGCTGAAGAAAAGGGTATGAGGAGGAAGCAGGGCAGGGTATGATCAGCCATGATCACATTAAATGGCAGAGCAGGTTTGAAGGGCTGAGTGGCCTACTCCTGCTCTTATTGTCTATGTTTCTTTGATCTGCAAGTTGGCAATTACAGGCATCGAGTCCCAGTTGCTGATGGTGGCCGCCCTTTTCTTGTAGCATTTCCCTTCCTCGGTGCCACTTCACTTTTCACCAGCTGCACATTTTAAAGTTGTGTTTGACCTTTCTTTAATCCACTCGTGGGACACTAGCATCACTGCAGAACCAGCATTTGTTGCCTATCCCTAGCTTACTAGGCCATTTCAGACAGTCAACCACATTGCTGTGGGTCTGGAGTCACATGTAGGCCAGACCGGGTTAAATTGGCAGATTTCCTTCTATGAAGGACATTAGTGAGCCAGATGGGTTTTGTTGGTAAGGGTTTCATTGGTAAGGGTTTCATGGTCATCAGTAGATTCTTGAATCCAGATTCTTTCTTTGAATTCAAATTCCATTATCTGCCATGGCAGGATTCGAACCCAGGCCCCCAGAACATTAGTTGAGTTTCTGAATGCATTGTCCAGCAATAATACCTCTAGGCCATACTTAGTTCAAGGCAAGGCCAAGTTTGTAGCTGGTTACTGTAAAAGCTGGTCATATCTGTTGTACAATGATTGGGTCTTAGCTTTTAAGTGCCTGTGAGACCAGTACTTGTAAAGTGAAGCCACCTGGTGACTGTAACTAGTTGTTGCAATCACTATTTGGCAATTCTTTTCGCTGTTTAAATAGGTGAGAGAGTTAGTATATTTGTACTTCAAAACAAGTCACAAATCTGAGCATTAATAGGGAAACGATGAAAGAGACTGTATTTATGTATCATCTGTAATGCCCTCAGACACTCTACAGGTAATAAAGTCCCTCTGAAGTATGTAATCTCTCTTGTAATGTCAGAAGCATAGCTGACTGTTTGTGCACTGCAAATTCCCAGAAACAGCACAAAGTTAGTGGATGTTGTTTGAGGGATGAAGGTTGAATATTAGGCTGCTCCACTATGAAATTGTTAAGTGTGTGCCATCTCATTACCACCTCTTTTGTCATCTCCACTATTGCTGTCAGACAGCTTGTCCAGCATTGAGTCCTGTATGAGCAGAAATGTTTTCAGGTTAATAGTGAGAAGGCTGGAGCCATTGTTTGCAACCCTCATTCCAAACTCTGTTCCATAGCTACTGACACCATCTCTCCTCCTGGCAACAGTCTGAGACATTAAACTGCTCTCTTTGCAATCTTGGTGTCATTGTTACAATCCCTGTAGAGACTGATAACTTTTAGAAAGTGATGTGAAACAAAGGATTTCATGACAATATTCCGCTTTTTTACTTAAACAAAATAACAGCATTAGCTAGATAGTACTTAATAGGTACCGAACACAATAAACAACAAAGCAGGTACTCGCTCTATTACCATCTTAACCCAACCAAAAACTACACATCGCATCTGTACATTACACTGTGCAATCAGCAGAAAAGTGGACTTATGTTTAAAGTCCCAAGCTTCTCCCAGTGTTAATAAAATCCCCTTGCATTGTCCCACTGGAGTAAATCTCCAGTACCTTTTAAACAAAAAGTTTTTCCATTCAATCTTTTGAGTGTGCTTAAATGGATTTCTAGGGTGGCATGATGGCTCCGTAGGTAGCACTGTTGCCTCAGAGTGCCAGCCTGCATTTGATTCCAGCTTTGGGCATTGTCTGTGTGGAGTTTGCATGTTCATCCCATGCCTGCATGGGTTTCCACCCACAGTCCAAAGATGTGCACGTTAGGTGGATTGGCCATGCTAAATTGCCTTCAAATGTCCAAGGATGTACAGGCAAGGTGGATTAGCCAATGGGAAATGCAGGTTTATAGGGAACACTGGCTGGGTCAGGGTGGGATGCTGTTTGGAGGATTAGTCCAACTCAATGGGGTGAATAGCCTCTTTCCACACTCTGGGGATCTCTGATTCTAATGGTAGCAACTTTGTTCAATACCTTTGTTTCTTTGAACTGGGAGTCTGTCCTCACCAACACTCTGCGTGGTAGTTAATGCAAAAAAAAAAGTTTTCTTCCTGTGTGACATAGCAGCATCTGTTGTGGATCTTCTTTTCTCAAATTTCTTGGCTCTTCAAAGTTTGGGCAGCAGCAGGCTCGACTACCGGCTCCTTGTGTCCAGGTGTTAAAACCTGCATCTAATATGGAATAAGTTTTCGTTTGAGATTCTGCCTCCATATCAAGTAGATCACACAGGTTTGTCTCCAGAAAGATTTAGGATGAGGTCACATTCACCTTTCCACATTACTCCATTTTACCTCGAATTAAAGGAGACAGTTTGAACATAACTGCCTTCAGGAGCCCAGTGTTTGTAAAACAGTCACATTTGATCTCAGGGTGAGCTTCAGTCCTCATACTCTAGTCATCTCTATAACTGTCTATTTTCACCTCAATTAGATCACCCAATTTCATCCCTGTCTTAGCTCAACTGCTGCAAACCTTGTGTGTCTTTGTTACCTCCGACATTCAATTCTTCCAATACACTCCTGGCTGGTCCCCCACGTTATATCTCACCTAAACTTGAGGTCATTCAAACACTGACGCCTGTGTCTTAATTCACAACAAGCCCGCTTACTTGTCACTCCTGAGCTTCCTCATCTCCCATTCCAGCAGCTCCTTCTTTGCAAGTCCCACCATGGCCTTACCCCTCCCTATCTCTGTCATCTCCTTCAGCCCCAAGATGCTCCGCACCAGCTGCACTCCTCTAATTATAACCCATTGGCTCATCTCCAAAGTTTTGTTACGCTAAAGGCACTATATGAAAATAAGTTGTTGTTTTACTGCACTGAAAAGGGCAGAGAGATCGTCAGTTTATTTAATGTGATCTCTGCTGAAGTGTCAGGCTCGGTTTCTGTGCCCAAAGACTCTGATGAGAGTCTTGAACCCACAACTTTCTGACTCAGACAAGAGTAAGCCAGAGGATCAATGCAGTTTAAAGTGTGTTTTTTACTATGTAAATATTGATTGAGGACAGCGATTATGGGGCAGTGTTCTATAGGATAGGTAGAATATAGCTTCCTTACTGTAATTTTAACCCTTCAAAGACCAAGATATTTTGTACTAAACTCTGGTTGTGCAGTGGTATCATCCATACCTCTGAACCGGGAGGCCTCGGTTCAAGATCCGGCTGCTCCAGAGGCTTGTATTAACATCTCTGAATAGATTGATTAGAAAGTATCTAAAAATATCACTTGTAACTACATGCCACGTGAGGAATAGTTTGGTTCTTCATCTGTGTGTTCAAAGTTGTAATGCATCTTTAAAAATGCTTAATTTGAAAGCATGTTTCTGTGTCTGTTTTGTGCACGAAGATAACATTATATTCTTCTGACTTCTTCAAACAGGGAAACCAATTTGAAAGTTCGACAAGCACTGCCAGTAACTTCAGAGCTCGGAGCAGATATGTGTAGGTTGGCAGAATTTAACGGTGAGTTTAATTTCTTCTACTATTTTCGCTAAGGTCGCCAGGGAGTGGTGCTCAAATGGGACAGAGATTCCAAACACCGGGAGAGCTGAAGTGAAGTAAGTGCCAGGAAATAACGGTAGATCAGGAATCAGAAATGGCATTGTCAAATGCATTCAGTTTCATTGCATGAAAGTGAACAACATTGTTTTCTATAGTTTGCTGCAACATGCCAAGTTCATACACCAGTCTTCTCCATGTTGATACTTGTCACTTGCACAGTATGCACTTAAATCATTAAGTTATCAACAACATCATTATGCTCCCACACAAAATCTGCTGAATGTATGTGTGTGTCAGGTTTGAAATAAAGCAAGGCGCCAGGCATGGAAATTATACTGTAAATGAACAGGGAAGGTCATATTGAAGATTACATTAGTCATATCAATTTCATGCATTGCATCTCATTTCAATTTGCTTATTTTTACTTACATTTTTAACATTATTTTTGAGAAAGGTGTGCGTTCCCTGGCAAGGCTAGCATTCATTGCCCATGCCTAGTTGCCTTTGAGATGGTTATGGTGAGCTACCTTCTTGAATAGCTGCAGCCCAGGGGTTTAGGTACGTCCATAAGGAGTTCCAGGATTTTGATCCAGTAATTCTGAAGAAACAGTGATATGATTCCAAGTCTGGATGGTGTGCGGCTTGGAGGATTTTGCTGTTCTCATGCATCTGCTGCTTTTGTCCTTCTCGATGGTAGAGGTAACAGGTTGGAAGATGTTATCGGAAAGAAAGGCTTGGTAAGTTTCTGGAGCACATTGTGTACATGATGCAAATGCAGCCATAATCACAGAATTGTTACAATGTATAATGAGGCCATTCAGCTACCATGTTTGTACCAGATTTCCAAATAAACAGCTCAGTTAGTGAATCTTAATGCACTGGTGTGTAAATGAAGTTAGTGGTTGAGAGGGGTTTGGGTGAATGGGGTACCATTCAGTCAGGTGGCTTTATCTTGGATGGTGTTGAGCTTCTTCAGTGTTTTCAGAGCTGACTGAACCGGGCATCCATCAAAGTCCAGACATGGACGGTGAACCTTTCCAGGACAGAGGTCAGTCACTCATTTCAGAATACCCAGCCTCTGATCTTTTCTGGTAAACACAATATTTACATAGTTGTTTTAAAGTTTCGGCTCATTAGTAATCCCTAGAATCAATCTTCCCAACCTTTTTTTCCAATATGACCCCATTGCAAACTCAAGCTGCCATGATCCCACAGGGAGAATTGCATAACTGTGGGTCTGCAGGGAGAAAGGGTGTTATAATATAAGTGTTGGAGGCATGTGAAGAGAGGATTGGAAGCCCTGCTGCCTCAGAGCTTACAATTTCAGGATCTCAACTGAAGATTGACCCACAGTTTGGGAAGCCGTGCTCTAGGATATTGATGCTAGGGAATTCATGAAGGATAATGCTACACCAAGCCCTAGGTTTTGAAGTTTGGCTTTCAATAGTCACAACTACCCAGTGTTGAACTTATTCTGTGTGCCACTTTTAAAGTTGCATGATGAATTTTGATCATTTAATTTTAAAGTTTGTACTTTAGTTTGGTTCTGCAGTGGGAGTAATGATTGCAATAATTTGGCACATCAGTTCAATTCAGTCTATAGTATCTATAAAATGAATCGCATTGGAATGGTTGAATTCAGTTAATTTTGTAGCCATTAGAAAGACAAGGGTTCACCTAAAATGCCCCTACACTTAGAAACATTGGAAACTTATTATCCAGTGCCAACTGGATGAAATATTTTTCTGAATTTAAAGGTTAATTTTCTAAAATATTGAGCAATAGATTCAAGAAGACAAAATCCAAAGTGCTGCGTCTCCCCAGATAAATGTTCTTAATACATTACGTTAGTGGCTCACTAATGGAACTTGCATTGTTTGTTAACCACTAGGTGTAAAATACAGGCCAGTTGTGGCTAAACAAGTCAGTGGTGCAATCTGGTGGCGATGGCGAAGATAGTTCAATATAATTCCCAGATGTGTATTCCATCATCACCATGATCTTCCCTATCCCACCATCATGCAATTTTATAATCTGTCAAGATGCTGGCATACCTGGTTCAGTCCCTATCCAGTCTTGCCCTACAGATGAAACCTGTAAGTGGTGAGAAGACTGTCCTGATTCCATGAATTCATCAGTCAACTGGATCAGCTTGTGATGGATTCACCAGCATCATTGGCCTGACTTGGTTTTTACTTCTATAGCTTCTTATGTGCTCAGTTTTCACAGTAATTCACACGTAATGATAAAGTCAACATAATCCTACTGAACCATAGGATCACTCTGTCATTAGGGTGTCAGTGGTTTAACCATGGGGTCACCCTGCCTCAGGTCAGGGGGAACAGATTGAGAAGGACAGTCCTTCGTGGTAACCTCAGGCAGTGTGGGAATTGAACCCACACTATTGGCAATACTGTGCGTTGCAAACCAGCTGTCCAGCCAACTGAGCTAACCAACACCAATTCACACGTACACTGAGCTGATCAATGAGCATTTCCTACTCTTGTGCTTAGATGGCATCACATGAAATCTCTTGTATTTACCTTGCTCCCTGTCACATCCTCTGAAACAATATACTACAAATAGATTACTTTTGAAAAACAGTCACATGCAGGAAAACACACACAGACAGCAAACCACTGAATGAGGATTGTTGACAAATTGAATCTGAGGTAGCATCTGTAGCTGCTTGACCCAGGGAAATGAGGCTCATTTTCACTGTCCCCGATGTACTGAAAGAGTACAATTCAAATATGGAATGCAAAAGTAAGGGCATTAATGAGATGATATGTGGAGTAATGTATCCTGTTTTGTTAAGAATAAAGGGAGCAATTGCATTTGAAACAGTTCAGACAAGATTCACTTGACTCATTTTTCAGCTAAAGAAGTTCTCCTAAGAGGAATGTTGGACAATTAAGTCTGTATTCATTGGAGTTTAGATGAATGGGAGGTGATCTTCATGAACATATAAAACACTGAGGGAATTTGACAGAGTGGAAGGATTGTTTCCTCTTGAAGGAGAGATGAGAACTAGCGTAAAAATAAGGTGTCTCTCCTAATTAGGGAGGATGAGGGGAATTTTTCTTCTTTCAGAGGGTCACACATCTGTGGAACTCTCTTTAAATTGGTGGTAGCAGGGTCATTAAATATTTTTAAGGTTGAGACAGATAGATTCTGGATAAACAAGGGGCTCAAAGGTTATCAGAGTTACTCAGGGAAGTGTGCTGTGGCCACAACCACAACAGCCATCATCTAATGGGATGAAAGAACAGGCTCGAGGGGCTGAATGGCCTACTCCCGCTCCTAATTTGCCTTTTCGTGGCAGTAGCCAATAAGATCATAGCCCAAACCATTTCAAGCACCCTGTTGTGAAATCTGAATGCAAACAAATAATTTGAACTAATTAAAAGTCTTAGTCAGAATTGTTGAAATGGATGATGTTGAATTTGTTTGTGATTTGCCATTCTTGCAAAATTTTAAGATTGTTTGCCTCTTTGCTCAGATTTCCTCCCGGTCGGTGGTCAACTGATTATATTTTTGATAGTTGCGGACTCTAATTGCAGATTTCCACATAGGAATGTGAAGACTCATCAAGTATGAAGTATTTTTAGTTCTTCTCTTGACTATTGACCCTTAACCTGATTACCATTGCAATTACCTGGGTCACTGGTTTTGAACGGCTCAGATTTGTACTGAAACTAATCCCAAAAGATAAATTAGCTTCTGACAGGCTGGATCAGCAAGTGAAACCCACATTGTTGCTGTATCCCTTAAAATAGCTTCAGCAGCATATTCAATTTCTCTCTCAGCACTTGAGTTCACACTGAGTAACCAGGATATTGTCTTGCATATCTAATTAATCTCAAGCCTCAGCCTCCAAGCACAATAAATTGCGCTGGGGTCATGCTGTCCACCATTCCTATCCACAATGTGTCATGTTACAGTTCTTACCCTTAGGAGTGAAGAGATGGCTTGAGCAATTTCTCCCAGTATAAGTAAGCTGAATAAAATTAACAATAAAAACAGATAACAGGCAGACATATTTAGCTTCATTCTCTATAACAGTTAATTAAGAAGGATTTGACAGCAATCCCTTCACAAGAATACTTTAACACATAAGCATTATTGGCACAAAAACCTCGTTTTGATTTGTATGTGAATAGGCGAAGATGCTATTTGATCAGAAGCTCACACTGTTCAAAATTAAAGCAGAAAGCAAATGAATTCTCCTTTCTTGTACATTCAATGTAATTATAAAGATGATTGAGATGGTTACTAAAAGAGCAATGCAGTGAATTTTTAACAATTTTCACTTGAAAATCAAACCAGCTATGAATCAAAACTCCCGATGCAATAGGAAAGGGAAGATTTGGCATTTTCCACGTAATTACTGATACTCAACTGAAATTAAAGGAAAAAGGAGCTTTGAAAACTGCAAATCCTGAGGATAGGATTTTGTGTGCAGACTGTTCATTATAGCAGACATCCATCTTTATTAGAATAATTTCTGCCACATGTCGGCTAAACCTAATACTTAGAAAATAAGTCTATTATGGGTTGATTTTGATGGATACTTAACTCGTTTATTATTTGTTTCTGTTACTAAGTTAATGCTCATAAATAATTTCCCTGTATGGTCTGTGCGCACAGATACAGATGCGTACACACCCCAGTCTTTTGTTTAGTAAAGTTTACGAACAGAAAGTGTTCATTTTTAGTTTATTTTTGTATTACTGATGTTTGGTTTTCTGGAAGAATAGGTACATGTTATTTATTTATTTATTGCCATGTGTGTTTTTTCACAAAATGCAGCGAAAAGTGTTGCACAGTGTCGCCACTCTCCGATGCCATCATAAAACAAAGAAAAGTAAACTAAAACATAGAACATAAAGGCAGAAAAATAAAGAAATTGTGTTCAACGTTACACTACTTCTTGTTAAGAGCTCAGCCATTGGCGTGATGGCCAGGCACGAGCCCCCTTTGCTGCTGGAACAAGTGTTGGCACTCTTCGGCACCATCTTGCCTCCATCAATGCCCCCATTACTAAGAGTCCTTGTTCGACCTCACCAATGCAGCTGCCACCGATGCCACTAGGTACTGCACCAGTCTAAACTCGACCCTGCCGCCACAACGACTCTGCTTCGGGCCCGCCTCATCCATGCTGCCTGGACCTGCCTCCAGGTCTCTCCCTGGGCATAAAGTCGCCTCTGCTGCTGCCTCCACGAATCTGCGCTGGACACAGATGCCACCAGGAACCAAAACCTGCCTCGGCCGCAGCAGGCATGCATCAGTGCATAAGTGCTGGGTTCACTTTGAGTCCATGCTGGGGCTCACTCTCCCACCGCTGCAAGTCTGCCCCGGGTCCACTTCAAGTTAGTACTGGGCTCATCCGCTGCAAATATTCCATACAAACGTACAAATTAGAAGCAAAAATAGGCCATTCAGTCCTTCAAACTTGTTTTGCTGTTATAAAGTCATAGAGATGTACGGTATGGAAACAGACCCCTTGGCCCAACTTGTCCTTGCTGACCAGGTATCCTAAATTAATCTAGTCCCATTTACCAGCATGTCCCTCTAAACCCTTACTATTTATGTACCTGTCCAGATGCCTTTTAAATGTTGTAATTGTACCAGTTTCCACCACTTCATCTGGCAACTCAGTCCATGCAAGCATCGCCCTCTGAACGAAAAAGTTGCTCCTTACGTCCCTTTTAAATCTTTTCCTTCTCACCTTAAACCTATGCCCTCTAGTTTTGGACTCCCCTATCCTATGGACCTTGGCTGTTCACTCTATCCATGCCACTCATGATGTTCAACAATATCATGGCTGACCTGTTTGCGTTCCGAGCTCCACATTGAAATTCATCGCCATCCCCACCCCTCCTGCCCGATAACCTTTGATTCCCTTTCTGCACCAGAATCTATCTACCCCCGCCTTAAAAATATTCAATGACTCCACCTTCTGATGCAGAGAGGTCCAATGCTCGGGGAGCAAAAGAATTCCGTCATCTCCGTCCCCAGAGGTGACCCGTGATTGTAAAACAGTTTCCTCTTGTTCTAGAATCGCCTGCAAGAGGAAACATCCTTTCCACGTCTACCTTGTCCAGACCATTCAGAGTTTTATAAACTCCAGTCAAATCACCTCTCACTCTTCCAAACTCCAGTGCAAAACATTCCAGCCTGGTAAGGTCCTGGCTCTTTGCAGGTATCAATTGAGCAAACCTGCTTGGAATCACCTCCAATGCATTTATATCTTCATTAAATAAGTAAACAAGAACTATACACAGTATTCATACGGATTTTGAAAAATGATTGTGTTGTACTTTAATACTGTACCAGAAATTTTGTTCTGAATAGTCTAGGCTGCTGAAAAGAGAAAAATACATCTTCGAATTTAATTGCTATCACGGTTATGCTGAGAGACATTGGGATGTCCTACTGATCACTCCCACAACAGTCGTGCAAAAGATTGTTACAAAGTTGTAACATTAGTTTTGACAATCTGGCTTGGCTCATCTGCCATTTAGGACATGCATTCGTTCTTGTAACCAATAGCGGGCACTTCCTGTGAATCTTGTAACATGTAAGCAACTCTCAGAGAATTCAAGTGATTGAGATGGATATCCTGTCCTGACCTCCTTGTAAAGACTCAGTTCAAGACACTTTTGGGAACAGAGACAAATACAAATACAGGCTGTGTGAACTGTGCTACTGCCTTGCTGAAAGAACAGAACACTTCCAATCAGAAAGAGCTTTTGAGAACTGTATTGCATTCAGACAAGAGAGAAGGAAAGGCTGAAGGTAAATACAGCGCCTTTCACAACCTCCAGATGTCCACGAGCCACTGAAGAACTTTTGAAGCCTGTAGAGACTGTTCTGCAGGACATGTGGCAGATAGCACAGAGTACGTTGTCTCACAGCAGCAATGGCCAGGTAACCTGGTTTGGCATTTTTAACCCAGGAATAATGTTGGCCAGGACACCAGAGAAATCTATCCCGCTTTTCCTTGAAACAGTGCCATGGGATCCTGAGAGGACAGACTGGACCTCTGTTTACTATCTCATCAGGCAAACAGATGTCTGACAACAGAGCACTTAGTAATGCCTTGGAGCATCAGCGTAGACATTATCATCAATTTGGAATGTGGGGCTTATCTAAAATGGCATGGTGAGCAACTGAAATCTCTCCGGTTCAAAGCAAGGAGTGTACAAATTACAAACCATAAAATCCGGATAATGTTTATACCCATATTGTGTCTCATATCCATCAATCAAGTATTTGCATGTTTGCAGACAGAAAGAGTAAATGTTGTGCTTAAATGCTTCGCAGACCTCTAAATGTGACTCATCTGTGTGAGACAAGAACAATCTATTTGCCACAAGAGGGTGTGGACAGAGTTGGATTTCTGGTTGCTGTTTCTGAGTGTGTTAGTCATTTCTGTCTCAAAAATTAGAGTTTGAAATGTTTTTGTTTGGCTGCAGGCCCGTTGAATGGAGGTAGATGACCTTGTTCCTACCCGGTTAGTGGAGGTTCCAACCAAAGGCTGTAGTTAGTTTTGTCTGTTACCGTACGGCAGGAAGCAGCTAGCCAATGTGGGAAGGTCTCTCGTGGGCCTGTCTGAAATTGCTGGAACCTTCGGCAGTCCACTTAGGGTGAAATAGCAAATGTTCCACAGTTTGCATGGACAACATGGAGCGCGTTTGCAGTTGAAAATGCAGAATGTACTCAGCTGGCCACGCGGCATCGTCAGAGAGAGAGAAAATGGTCAACATTTTGGGTTAGATGACATTTCATCAGAACTGGAAGAAATTGGAAATGAACAGGTTTCTAGCAAGTGTAAGGGGAAGGAAGAAGGCAGAGATAAAAGAACAAAAATGCTCGTTTTCTGCTGAGAGAGAGGGGCAGAGAGATTAAATGCAGAAAGCGTGCAAGTTAAAATGAGGTAGTAACGGGACTACAAATTATTTATTCACTCATGGGACGAGTTTCACTGCCTGGCCAGCATTTATTGCCCATCCCCTTTGAGAAGGTGGTATTAAGCTGCCTTCTTGAACCACTGCAGTCCACATGCTGTAGTTTGACCCACAATGCTCTTAGGGAGGGAAATCCATGATTTTGACCCAGTGACAGTGAAAGAATGGTGATGTATTTCCCAGTCAAGATGGTGAGTGGCTTGGAAGGGAACTTCCATGTATGTGCTGCCCTTGCCCTTCTAGATGGAAGTGACCATAGATTTGGAAGGCATTGTCTAAGGATCTTTGGTGAATTTCTGCAGAGCGTCAAAATAGTGTGCGCTGATGCTACTGAGCATTGGTGGTTGAGGGTGTGGATATTTGTGGATGCGGTGCTAGTCAATTGGGCTGCTTTGTCCCGGGTGGTGTCAAGTTTCTTGTTTGTTGTTGGAGCTGCACCCTTCCAAGCAAGTGGGGAGTATTCCATCACACTGCTGACTTGTGCCTTGTGGATGGTGGACAGGCTTTTGGGAGTCAAGAGGTGAATTATTCACTGCAGTATTCCTAGCCTCTCACTAGCTCTTGTAGCCGCTGTGTTTATGTGACAAGTCCAGTTGAGTTTTTGGTCATTGGTAACTGAAGGATGTTGTTGGTTGAGGATTCAATGATGGTAACACCATTGAATGTCAAGAGGCAGTGGGTAGATTGTCTCTTATTTGAGATGGTCATTGCCTGGCATTTGTGTGGCACAAATATGACTTGCCACCTGTCACCCCAAGCCTGGATATTGTCGCGATCTTGTTGCATTGGAACATGGGCTGCTTCAGTACCTGAAGAGTTGTGAATGGTGCTAAACTTTGTGCAGTCATCAGCAAACATCCCTAGTTCTGACCTTTATGATGGAGGGAAGTTCGTTGATGAAGCAGCTGAAGATGTTTGGGCCTAGGACACTATCCTGAGGAACTCCTGCGGAGATGTCCTGGAGCTGAGATGAGTGACCTCTAATAACCATAACCATTTTCCTATATGTCAGGTAAGACTCCAATCACTGGAGAGTTTGCCCCCTGATACCCATTAATTCTAGTTTTGCTCGCACTCCTTGAAGCCTGACTTAGTTGAATGCAGCCTTGATATCAAGGGCTGTCATTCTCGCTCACCTTTTGAGTTCAGCTCTTTTGTGCATGTTTGAACCAAGGCTGTAATGAGGTCAGGAGCTGATTGGCCCTGATGGAACCCAAACTGGGTACCAGTGAGCAGGTTGATGCTGGGCAGGGACTGTTTGATAGAACCCTGTGGATGACACCTTCCATCATTTTACTAATAAGGAAATGTAAAATCATTGAACGGATCCAGTATAGAAGGAGACCATTCTCTCTATTACATTGGTCTTGGCAAGTGCATCTCAGCTAGTCCCACTCCCCCATCCTTTACACATAAAACCTGCAAATTCCCTGTTGGAAGCTGCAATTGAATCTTCCTCCACCACACTCCACTCACAGGTTGTACATTCCAAGTCCTAACCACTTGCTGCATTATTTATCTTTTCCTCCTGTTAGCCATTGGTTGTGTGGCAAATCAGCTTAAGTTGATCATGGAATTACTAACATGTGGGAGCAGGCCATTCGGCCCATCAAGTCCACAGCAACCCTCTGAAGAGCATCTCCCACCCAGACCCACATCCCCAACCCTATCCCTGTAACCCTGTACTTCCCATGGCTAATCCATCTAGCCTGCACATTCCTTGACACCGTGGGCAATTTAACATGGCTAATGCACCTAACCTGCACAGCTTTGGACTGATGTTCTCAGATTCTCAACTCTTGGGTCATTGGTGATAGCTTTACTGACGTCAACCTTCTGAAAAAAGATAGAAGGAGCTGTTATGATCTGAAACTGTTAAACTCTGAGTTGAGTCTAGCAGGTCACGGAACAGCAGGTCATCTTTCATTAATATTTGATCAAATGCATAGTTGTATCTAGTCAGCATAATTCTTTTTATTTTGCACTCACTTGCTACTTCGCCATCTGGCACCAGGAAGTTTGCCAAACTTTGACTGAAGAAATTCATAAATCTTGGAAAATGACAGAGAAAATAAATTTGCTCCTGATGAAAGCAGTCTGTTGATCAATTAGATAAGAAACCAGTGAATTCATTGTACTGATTTCGCTCGTCAAGATAGTAAAATTCATCACAAACCTTTACCTTGGAGTTTACTTTTAATTAATTCAGGAGTGTATTTTTTGCAAAAGGAAGATGAAAATATTTGATCAGACATTTCATGCAGCAAATAAAATGCAATCCTTTGTATTTAAATGAACATTCTGAGCCTGTAAATCAGAAATATCCAATGATCATAAAATCCAGCACAGACCGATATCACTCTGCCTATTGTACCCACTGGCTTCTTGAAAGAAGCTGAAAAACTGGTCTCATTTCCCTGATCCTTCTCCTTGGCTCTATATATGTTTCACTTTATATCAAGGATAAATCCAGTTCCCTTTCGAAAGTTGGTTTCAAATCTGAAAGAAAGACCTGCATTTTTATAGCACCGTATTGCTCAAAACCAATCAAGTGCTATTGGAAGTGAAGTTATTATTGTGATGTAGGAAAACATGTAAACCAAATTGCATTCAGCAAGCTCACACAGATCACAACATGATCATGAACAGCTAATTTTTTTTTTGTGACGCTGATTAGGGGTAAATATTGTCCAGGGCACCAGGGATGAATGCCCTTGTTGTTTTTCAGAATACTGCGAGGGCATCTTTTACATCCAGCTGAGCAAACAGATGGGGCTTCAGATCGACAACTTGGGGACAGTACCTTCAATAGTCCAATGCACCTCCAGCAGCCCACAATGTACTGCACTGGAGTGAGCGACCTTGATTTTTGTTCTCAAGACCTGAAGTGGTTCTTTGTAATCCTGGGCCGGGTGTGCTACCAACTGAGCCATAGGCGCCACCTTCTAAATGTGATTCATATCTTCAATGCTCCCCTATACCGCTTTGAGGGTCTACACTTGGTGATAATCATCCTGACATTGTTCCCACCATTGACTTCCAGTTTCAGCCATGCACAGACCTCAGAGGTCACAGATGTAAAGAAATTATGAGAGAATGTGGCACAGCACCATAATTGACGGCAAAAAAATTCTTCTCATCACCAAGGCTGGAGGGTTTAAGTTATAAGGAGAAGCTGGATAGTCTGGGACTTTATTTTCCCTGGAGGCTGAGGGGTGACTTTATAGAGGTTTATAAAATCATGAGGGGCATGGATAGGGTGAATAGCCAAGGTCCCCACTCTCCACCCCAAGTCAGTGGAGTCCAAAACTAGAGCGCATAGGTTTAAAGTGAGAGGGGAAAGATTTAGAAGGGACCCAACAGGAACATTTTCACACAGAGGGTGGTGCCTGTATAGAAAGAGCTGCCAAAGGAAGTGTTAGAGGTGAATAAAATTACAACATTTAAAAAACATTGGACATGTATGTGGGTAGGAAAGATTTAGACAGATATAAGCCAAATGCAAGAAAATGGGACTAGTTCAGTTTAGGAAACCTGGTTGGCATGATGAGTTAGGCCAAAGGGTCTGTTTCCGTGCTGTATAACTGTATGACTTTCCTTCCTCTTCCCCTCCTATTCTTTTTGCCAGTAATCTTAATTTTGGATCCCCTGGTTACCTTTGACCTGTCACTTCTATGTGTGTCTTTTAAATTACTATATTGAAACATCACACAATTCAAAACCACTATTCACTAGTATTGATATTCAATAATATATAATAAATCATGTATGTTGAGATGGTGGGGAACTGTTGTTTCCATCAAAGCCTTGCTAAATTACAGAGACAAACTCTGTGTGGTTTGGTTTATTTCAGCTTTGCATTTTAGTCAATCCATTCTCACTTATTTGCATTATCTGTTCAAGAAGAAATAGCATTTGGATCAATTTTCAGTAGGGACAGTTTTCATGGACTCTGATATCCAGTGTGTATCTTGGGACCAGCATTTGAATCATTTGCAAAAGAATATAAATGGTTCCCTTCAGTTAGTGCAAGTTGGCAGAACTAAAAGTGTCCATAACTACTGGGCACCTGCAGGTGAAATTATCTATTCACAAAGCCATGACAATGCCTCATACAAGCAGTGAACCAATGTATCCGCGCAGTAAGGACAATTCTGACATCAATTTGTACCATTTGGGCAAATTAAGGGACCTTTACATTGCAGGTGGCTGCATTTAGACCTTTATGTCTGATAGCTCACTGTCACCTTCTTAAGGGCAACTAGGGACAGGCAATAAATGCTGGCTCATTCAATGATGCCGCTGTCCAATGAGTGAATAAGAACAACATATTAATGTTAGGAAAAAGTGTGTTTTGTTTCATACATAACGTTGATGTTATAAAATTCATCAAAGAGATCCATTTTGCTGAATCACTTTGTGCACTTTATTTTAGAAGATCCTGTCAATTTGTTTTCTGCTTAAATTAGAATATAAAGAATGGGTTTGCAAAGATTTCTAAATTTCAGTTGGAGGGTGATTTATTTAGTAAGTAAACACTGGGTTTCCACTAGTCAGATGTGGCCAATATTGTCAGATTGTTGTCAAACTGGATAGATATCAGTGGAATGCATGGAGCAAGTATGGTCTGGTCGTGCCAGCTCCTGCACCATGTGAGCTGCTACTCCCCCAATGCAGGTTACTTCCACCACCCTCTTTAAAAGTAGGAAACTACATAGAATCCCTCCAATGTGAAAGCAGGCCATTCAGTCCACACCAACCTTCTGAAGAGCATCCCACCTAGATCCACCCCCCTACCCTATCCCCGTAACTCTGCAATTCCCAAGGCTAACCCACCCAGCCTGCACATCTTGAGGGAGGAAACCGGAACATCCCGCACAGACACTGGGCAAACATGCAAACTCCACACAGACAGTCGCCTGGGGGTGGAATTGAACCCAGGTGTCTGGTGCTGTGAGGCAGCAGTGCTAACCACTGAGCCACCATGCTGCTGTTCAGGGCCTGCTTTCTCTAGTGTGGGAGATGGAAACCACTTCTGGTCTAAGGGAGTTCTTTGCAGTTAACAAGATATAGTTAATTGTGTATTAGCAACCAGTGACCAGTTACATTGACATTTACAGAAACTTTTAGGAGGACTCAATGTTAGGTCTCTCTCTGTCCAGATCTTAAGCTGTTCTGCCCATGGGTCCCTATGTCACCATCATAATGGGTGATGTTCAGAGCAGTCTTCAGAATTAACCCTTTCAGTCCCAAATACAACATTTCCAGATTTTCAGATTTTTTTTTAGTGTTTGTGTGTGTTTAAGAATTGAGCAGGTCACCTTATATTCATGTGTTTACTTTCTTTTGCTGTGCCAGGGGAAATCATTTGCGAGCCTCCAAATAATAAATTGGACAAATTCACTGGGACACTATTTTGGAATGATAAGAAGTACTCACTAGATAATGAAAAGATGCTGCTTCGAGGCTGCGTGCTACGGAACACAGAGTGGTGCTTTGGCTTGGTGATCTTTGCAGGTAAATCACACATCAGTGCAGACTGGATCATTAAGAATAATTCTGATAGCCTAATTTAAGAAAAAAGTCCTTTACTTTAATGTCCTCTGTATCCTTGGAATGTGCTAAAGTGTTTTAGGGGCAATTAAGCATTTTTGAAGTATAGCCACTTTTGTGTAAGATAGAAGATGCAGCAAGCTCCCACAAACAATGAAACAGTAACCAGATGATCCGCTCTGGTGACGTTGATTGAATTATTGGCCAGAATGTCTGGGGCAGATCCCTGCTCTTCTTTAAATAGAAGCAGAGGAATTGTTTATGCCTACCGAAGAAAGTATATGGGGTCTTGGTTTAAAATCACATCCATGCAAATGCAAGTCAAACACACGGCCCTTCCCTCATTATTACAGTTATTGTACACATTTAAAGCTGGAGCGGGATTTGAACCCACAGACAATGGTGACACCAGTTAGGTCAAACTGATAATCTAATACTTAATAATTTGATTCAATATTATGAATAACACACCTTCATCTTTACCTGTAGGGCCTGATACCAAGCTAATGCAGAACAGTGGCCGAACCAAATTCAAACGAACCAGCATAGACCGACTGATGAATACTTTGGTACTGTGGGTAAGTGAATGTGTTCACCTGTAGGGCTTCAGAATATTTCTTATGTTACAGATTGGAAATAGGATTTTTTTAAAGCTTAATTTTTCATGAGATGTGGGCATCACTGGCATGACTGGTATTTATTGTCCATCTCTAATTGTCCTTGAACTGGATGGCTTCAATTCAGAGGGCAGTTGACCAAATGAATGTGGATATGCATTCTCATGTAGGAACAGACCAGGAAGGACCCTGAAGGGCATTAGTGAACCAGTTAGATTTTTATAACAATTAATGCTATTTCGTGATTGTCTTTACTGCGACTAGCTTAGTGATTTACAAATTGAATTTTAAATTCCACCTGATGTTCTAGTGGGATTTGAACCTATAACCTCTAAAGAATCAGCCAGTCTGTTGCATTATGAGCCCATTGACGTTACCGCTACGCTGCCATTTTGTATGGATTACTTATAGTTATGTGGAGTGTGTGCAATTTCCATCCATGAGTTTGGATGAGTAATAAGATAATACTTCTTTATTCTAGAGGTATTACAGCTGCCTTTTCCTAGTCATTACTAGAAATGTTGAGGAATTCTGTCAATCATCAACATAATTCAAATTGATTTCACAAACACCTACAACAAACTGTATATGTTCAATCAAGCCATTGAAGTAAATGACATGGATATGTTAAAGAGGTGGGGATAGTTAGATAGGGAGGAGAAAGTAAAGGAATGGAGGAACTGCTGATAGGGTTAGAGGAAGAGTGGTGAGTGGAACCACATGTGGATGATAGAACAAGTGGGCCAAATGGCCTGCTTTCTGTGTCAAACTCCATATAATTTAAAAAAACACAAAGAACTGCAGATGCTGGGCCAAAAACAGAAATTGCTGGAGAAACGCAACAAATCTGGCAGCATCTGTGGAGAGAAAGTAGAATCAACATTTCAGGTCCAGAGACCTTTCTTCAGAAGTGGTTGTAGCTAGGAAGAGGCAGTATATGTACTAAAGATTGGGGGTGGGGGGAATGGAGATGGGGTCCAGAGACAGAGAAGATCAGTTGGGCAGACAAAGGGCTGGATAACGAACAGAAATAATTCAATGTAAATCAACTTCCATAATGGTCAATAAACCATTAATTTTATGTAACTATGAAACAACCCTGCCTTAATGTTTGAGTATATTTTGCTTTCCTGACATACCCTTCCCTTCTCTTATCTTGATCAGGGAAAGTGGGGTAGTCCTGCATATAGACAGCATGCAGCACAGCTAATGGTACTGAAGTCAACACTGTCGCAGGACTGAGTTTGCCAGATTTAGTATTTGCAAATGCTGGTGGATATGATACAGTAAGTGAAGTGGGATCTCTCTCCTGAGTTAACTATGATTCTTTCTCCAGATCTTTGGCTTCCTTGTGTGTATGGGAATCATTTTGGGAATTGGAAATTCCATTTGGGAAAGTGAAGTCGGGTGTCATTTTCATATCTACCTGCCCTGGGACAAGTGGATGAAAAATGCGATTTTTTCGGGATTTCTCAGTTTCTGGTCGTACATAATTATCCTGAACACAGTTGTACCGATCTCACTATATGTCAGGTAAGCCATTGTTCACAGTGAATTCTCTGTAGGATGATACGTAGAGATTTTCTCTCATTCCTTTGCTTTCAACATTCAATTTTATTTTATTGATGTTAATTCCAGGGAATATTCGTGCGTTTATCAGACTGACAAATCCACAGTAGCACTCATCAGCTTAAAACTGCACTAGTTAGAAGTATTGATCGAGGGATTCCTGGGTCATGCTACGATTGTGTCTAATGGATTGGCCTGTCAGCACAAGGCCCAGTTACTGGGTTGTTAGAGAAGGGCCCTCTGTAATTTGGTAAATCCACAGCGTACAAAATGCCATCAGCAAACAATGGGGATTTTGTTTTAAAGTATTTGAAGTTTCTGTCTGGAGCTAAGTATAAGGGATGCTTCCCAAAACCCTTTTAAGATTGGCAGATATGCAAATTGCCTCCACCAGGTGGAATAAATTTGACAAAAGAAATTTGCTGGTAGTTAAATGTGAGAGAGTGTGATGCTGAGGGTAAGATTTTCTGACTTTTTTTTCCAACACCCCTCACCACCAGCACCAATGCCTATCAGGTGCCTAAATGGTCACCCAGCAGGCAGTTTACCACTTCATCCCTTAGAACAGTGATGTCCAACTCCACCTGAAGTTGCTGGCCAATCAGGGGGCAGCACCACCGTGAATAGCGGTGCCATGTGAGAGACTGAAGTTGCGTGTTGCATAGCAACACTGATGTTCTGGAGCAGTAGGCAAGGTAAGTGACTTTACAGGATTTGGCTTGTGGAGTGGGGGTCAGGGGCAAGCAAAGGGGGCTGGCTTCAAGTGGCCACTCCATGGTTAGTGGCCTGATTCACACCCAGACTGAGGACTTTTTTCCAGTGGTTGCTTGAAGACACCCTTAATTGATCATTATTTGACAGCTAAAGCATCTCGATAACTAATGAGTCAGGAAAGTTGACCATGGGTCTTCCCGGCCAGAACTGAAATTTGGAAGTGGTGGAGAAGCAGCAGGTGCCTTCCTGATGCCAATCTGACTGATTATCAGTGCATCTCAGAAGAGGAAGATTATTTATTTCTGTCACTTTTGGTTTTCTTTTATAGTTGAGTTTGAAGATTTCTCTTACTGCTATTTTCATGTGATTTCAATTGAAGTACTAAGTTTTTTTTCCTTGCATTGTCCAGCTTTAGTGTTTGGGTTTGGTTTTTGACTGTTGCATGTTGCAATATTTTGTTATTTTAGTTTTGTCACCAATTTCTTTTTCCCTTTGTGTCCATTGAAGTGTTGAAGTCATTCGACTTGGACATAGCTACTTCATAAACTGGGATCGAAGGATGTATTATGCCAAGAAAAACACATCCGCTGAGGCACGAACCACAACACTTAATGAAGAACTGGGACAAATAGAATACATATTTTCTGATAAAACAGGAACTCTTACACAGAATATAATGATTTTCAACAAATGCTCAATTAATGGAAAAGCTTATGGTAAGTTTCGATGTTTTGTTTGAAAAAATAACTTGCATGTTGCACTTACAATGGCAACTTTTGTGAAGTGCTCCTTGTTAAATGATTGTGCTTTCACCTTCCAAACCAGCCATAAAATTCAACAATGATATTCATATGTTTTTTAAAAAATATTGAATAAAATAGAAGTCCTTGAGTCAAGGTGAAAACAACAAATGCTAGAGATCAAAGCGGGTCAGACAGCTTCCATAGAGAGAGAGCAAGCTAACATTTTGAGTTGAGATGATTCTTCATCAGAGCTGAAGTGGTGT
This sequence comes from Ginglymostoma cirratum, assembly GCA_024137785.1. Lineage (NCBI taxonomy): Eukaryota > Metazoa > Chordata > Chondrichthyes > Orectolobiformes > Ginglymostomatidae > Ginglymostoma > Ginglymostoma cirratum. The sequence goes on along the minus strand of JAHRHZ010000047.1, from coordinate 2,836,802 downwards.
GGAGGGGACGACATTTATGCTATAGCTGAGGGGTGTAGAGTGCTGGGAGAGAGAAGATGTTGATAGCTCAAATTAAGTGGTCAGAATGTGAGTCAAGATGTCTTCTCAACAACACATTTTCCTATTTATTTCAGAACCCTCTTCCCCTCCCCCATTTCTGATGAAGGGTTTAGGCCCGAAACGTCAAGTTTTCCTGCTCCTATGATGCTGCTTGACCTGCTGTGTTCATCCAGCCCCATGCTTGTTATCTCGGATTCTCCAGCATCTGCAGTACCTTTTTATCTCTAACACATTTTCAGTTATGTCACTGATGTGCTTCACAAAGGGTGTTCCCCAAAGTGACCACAGAGGGCAGTAGTGGGGCCCACAAGTGAAAACCTTCAAACTGATCCAAAGACTTGAAACACGAAAACGATGGTTGGAGCAGTACAGGGCATGACAGGGATGTATCTCATTGAATGCTTAAAGCAAATAGTGCTTCCTTGAATCCCCTTTCAGAGTTAGCTCCATTGTTAAAGCTAAATGATAGTAATACATCATGATATACAATGCCATTTGTTTTATTAGTGTAATGTTTTAATTCTGTTTGCATTGCATACCAATATGCAGACAAATATGTTTATGAGGACAATTGGTTCAGTCTTCATGGGTCAGTGAATGCCACTTGAATGTCCAACTGTGAAGAGCAGAGCCAGATTCTGCCTTTACTCAGCATTTATGTTGCCATTCGCACACCCTGGATTATTAACTTAGATTGAAAAAGTGCCTGAACTGTACCAGTTCAGATCAGCACAGACTGGGGTTGAATCTTGATTATTTCTAGTCTTTATAGTCCAGAGGCAGATACTCTACTTCCAAACCTTCTGGGGACCCATGCTAATTATGAGATTTGACTACTGAATATATGATAGTAAATTTCCAAAAAGCTATTCCTTCATTGTGAAGAGGGTCATATTGCATATGAATTAGTGACATGGTAGTGGTTCAGGTCATTTAGTTACTTGGGCATTTGCATTTTCAACTAGTCCTCAGTAGCACACCTGTGCTAATAGAAATAGACAGCTTTGAAAACAAGGACAGTTTTTGACTGCCATAATTAAAGTTTACCCCTACAGCACTGTATCTATAATAAATAGATACAGTGCTGTAGGGGTAAACTTTAATTGTGGCAGTCAAAACTGTCTATAATAAATAGAACAGTCTTGATCCCAAACATATCTTGATTAAGAGCAAGCAATATAGTTTGGATGAACCATTAGCTAATGTCCTTAAATCTTACTGAAATATTTAAATGCCCTCCAAACTCTCAACAATTTTTCCTTTATGCACATTTAAATAAAATTCAGTATAGAATTAGCTTTAAAAATTGAATTAATTGTGTTGCTGTGACGCAGTCTGGATAGTGAACAGACTGGCTATTTTTAACTTCATGCAAACTTGTGATTTTTTTTGGAATTCTCCTATCCCAAAGCAAGTTATTTACTATCCTAATACATGAGTATGAAAGAAAGCCTGGTATAAATCCTGAGTGACAGCTGATTGTGTTACTGGGCTGATTACTGGAGAGGTTTCCCAGCAACGAGACTGCATCAGGAGCCCTCATGGAATAGTTCCCTATTATGACTCTCCTCTGCGCCCCATTCAATCCCCAACCCTCTGTCTTCATCCTCATCTCCTGCCATACTGCCCATTTCCAATGGACAACTCCTGTCCTAGCACTGCTAGGGTATGCCTGTTAAATGTGCATCCATTGCCTGCCAAAGGCCCACACACAACCAGGCTGCCCAGTGCGACCCATACTATTGGTAGTGGGGGCAAGGGTGGATGGACAGCTGATGGACAGGCAACCCATGGGTTTGATGTGCCTCACCCTCTCCCAAATGCCAAGCAGGGGAGTGTAAAATCCAAACAGAAACAAAAATTGCTGGAGAAGTTCAGCAGGTCTGGCAGCATCTGTGGAGAGAAATCAAGAGTTAATGTTTCAGGGGCAGTGACCCTTCCTCAGTGTAAAATCCAACTGTGTGTGTATGCTGTTCTCAATGTGAGGCTGACAGCCTGACTTGTTTCACCAAACTGTTAGAACGTCAGTCTTCCCAGTTAATTTCCAGGTTTTACATATTACTGTCTAAATTAAATATTGCTTTTTTCCCCTCTAAATGAGGAATGGAAATTCTTAATGATTTTTTTGTACAATTCTTTTTCAGGAGATGCTTATCATGAACTGGGACATAAAATTGAAATATCTGAGGTAGGGGCACAATGAGGAAAGTGTTTGAAAATAGGTGATCACTATAATTTTACAAATGTTTGTAACCAGGTGTCATTGTGTTGAAAAACAATTTTCGTGTAGACAGCTTTTGGTCAAGCTGTGATCTGACTTGAAACCTTATTTCATATTCAAACCTACCCACACCAGGTCTTAACCCAACAATCTCTGCTGAAGTCTAATGTCGCCTTTATAATCCCGAACTTTCACCCTTGTATTCACCTGAGATGTGTTATTAAAGTTTAGGCTCATCCTGATCTAACATGCCACTCTAACCCTGAGGACTTGAATTTATCTAGTTAATTATTCCAGAATAAATAGTGCAATACCTTCATCAGTATGGATTTATATTCCCTGTATATGATTATACAAACATAAGGTTGTTGACTTGCTTATCGAACTGGCTTGTTTTCGTTCGGACATTTCGTCACCATGCTAGGTAACATCATCATTGAGGCCTCCGATGAAGCGATGTTGTTCTACTCCACTCGGAATTTATACTGTCTGGTCCGTTATAGTGAGTAATGTTATTTCTGGTTTTGATCTGTATGGATTTATATATGGGGTCCAATTCTATATGTTCATCGATAGCATTATGGGTGGAGAGCCATGCGTGTCTATGTTCGGCTTGGGCTGCTAGAATAACACTGCTTCATCGGAGGCCTCACTGATAATGTTACCTAGCATGGTGACGAAACGTCTGAACAAAAACAAGCCAGCTCAGCGAGCAAGTCAACAACCTCACCCACAACCTGAGCTACAGATCTTTGCTAAAACTTTAAATACAGACATGAATTAATGGATTCTTCAAGCGTATTTATCCTATCCACATTTCAACCTTGTCCTGTCACAAGATCTCAAGTTTTTAATTTGGACTAGCTGATCCTTGTGTCTCTTTTTATGGCTGGGATATGTTTGTGTAATCTCAGTGTTCATTAGCTTGTGCGTTTTAGTTGCCACTTCAAAATCAACCCTATTACTTCCTTAAACCAACCCTAAACTTTCCTTTATTTTATGCCATCCTGCTCTGTCTCCTCCCTTTCCTGTCACCAAATGCTACCACCTTTTCTTTCTCCTCATTTGGATATTTTGCCCCTATTGAGGGTTGTCATGGCAAAGAATGAAGCTCACAAATTGCATATCGATATCATTGACCGACTCTACTCCCACCCCCTCATAAGCAATAAGTTCCTGCTCTCTGAAGAGTTCTTCCTTGCATCCCTCGTGCATCTCTTGCTTAAATCCAGACACCTGTGTCCAGTTCTTGTCTCATCAGCTATTGGAAGCAGCATTTTGGGTTATCGAGCCTGCCATAATCAAATTTGTCCTCAATCTCCTTTGATGTAAGAGAAAAACCCCTTGTATCTACATTCGCTCATTCCTGGAATCATTATGGTAAATCTGCTCTGCACTCTCTCAACAATCCTCACATCTGTCCTCAAGTGCAATGATCAAAACAGCATGCAACACTCCACAGCTTCATAAAGGCTCAGCATTAATTTTGTACTCAATGCCTCTATTTATGAAGTTCGAGGTCTCATAGATGTCAATGACTACTCTGTCAAGATCTGGACCCTCAGGTCCCTTTGTCCCTGCGTCCCTGCATACTGTTTAGCACTGTGTCATTAGGGGCATCTCCCAATCCATTTTGGCAAAATGCATGTTTCTATGCATCAAATTCCATTTGTCACCAGTCTGCCCATTCAACCAGCATATCTGTGTCCTGTTGTGGTTGATGTGTATCATCCTTCATGTTTGCCACACCTGTAAGTTTGTTATCATCCGCAGCTTTAAAAATTTTATATTGCTTTTTGTTGTAATATCCATGACGTGAATATATATCTAAAAAAAAGCAGCCTCAGCATTGAGCGTTGGGGGAGCACCACTGTGTATCAGCTTCCTATCCTGTCTGTGCTTCTTTCTGATGAAGCAGAAATTCTTTAATCTGATAGGTTGAGAAAGACTGTTGATTGTCCTATTCCCCCAGGCCCCAGATCCCTGTAGGAGACACTAAACTAGAATACAATTCCAAACTCAGCAGGTAGTGAATCCGTGGAATTCTTTATGGGAGAGGTCTGCCAAGGCTGGGTCATTAAGTACATTCAAAGCCAAAAAGACAGATTTTTAATCAGTAAAGGAATCGTGGGCTATCTGGATAAGGCAGGGAAGCGATGTTGAGAATTATCAGATCAGCAATTACCTCATTGCATGGGATAGCAGACTCAATGGGGCTAATGGGCTACTCCTACTCTTACAATCTTGTTGTCACAGTTTATCCTGAGGTGTGCTTCCGAACTCTTACATCACTTAGATTGCCTATTTCCACCTCTGTGATGTCACTGAACTTTTCCAATGTCTTAGTTTATCTGCTGCTGAAATCTTCATCCATGTCTTTGTTACCTCAAGATTTGCTAGTCTCCTCTGTAAGTAAAGTCATCAAAGTCCTTTCGGACCATAGGCTGCGCTCTCGTTATAGAGAGCTGTCTGCTGGTGGTTTAACCTGAAGGAAAGCCCTTCATGGTAACCTCAGCCAGTGCAGGAATTGAACCCACACTGTTGGCGTCAGTCTGCATCGCAAACCACCAATCCAACCAACTCCCAAATGCTACCCTCCATAAACTTGAGGAAACTCTGCTGCTAATGTCTTAAGTTGCAGGAAACCCCATTCCCCTATCAGCCCTCTGTTTGCGGATCTACATTGGCTCCCAGTCAACCAACAGCTTGATTATAAAATTAGCATTCTGGTTTTCAAATTCCTCCATGGTCTTGCCATGCCCAGACTCTGGCATCTGCTGCAGCTCTGCCACCCTCCGAGATACCCATGTTCCTTAAATTCTAATCTCGTTTGTGTTCCCATGCAAGATTGCACTGTTTTTGGCCACATTTTCAGTTGCTCTTCTCGAGGCCTGATGTTCTGGAAGTGTGCTCTTCATAACCTCTCTACCTGACTACCTCCTAGAAGACATTTCTTAAAACCTGCCTCTTTGACAAATTGGTCATCCAACTCAATATTTCCAATTGCAGCTCGATGTCATATTTTATTTGCTAATGTCCCTGTGAAGTGCCTTGGGACATTTCAATAAAAATCCTGTATAAATATCAGTTCTTGTAGAGGAGGGAGCCCTGCTTTCTTCATTGACATAGGAACGTTAACAATGAAGAACCACTACTTATTGTAGAACCCCTGAGTGAAATCTAAATATTGACAACCCTGTCTGGTGCAAAGGAAAGTCTAAAAAATGACACACAGATCTATGTCATGTTTTCTTACAAATTACACGTTCGAAGGGCCTAAGATGTGGTCACTGTTCTTGTAGCAACAGTAGACATTTTTAGTGAAAGTCAGCATTGATAAAATGTACAGATATTAATAAAGTGCAAACTGTTTTATTTCCAAGTTGAGAAAAGTGTGTGAATTGGACAGGGTGGCGCAGTGGCTCAATGGTTAGCACTGCTGCCTCTCAGCGCCAGGGACCTAGGTTCGATTCTACCCTTGGACGAATGTCTGTACAGAGTTTGTACATTCTCCCTGTGTCTGCGTGGGTTTCCTCCGGTTTCCTCCCACAGTGCGAAGATGTGCTGATTAGGTGGATTAGCCATGCTAAATTGCCTGTAGTGTCTCAGATAGGAAGTGTAGGGGGTGGAATGCTCCTCGGCGGGTCAGTGTGGACTTGATGGGCCAAATGGCCTGTTTCTACACTGTAGGGATTCTATGATAATTCTTTTTAATGTGCACTTTAGCAGCTTATGTAACAGCAGTGCATGAGTAATGTTTGTAATTAAAACATATTAAGTACGCAGTTCTCAAGTTCAGAGATTGAACATACAGATACATCAGATAAAAGCTTCAAGGGGCCTTCATACATTCACTTGTATCTTGTGTAATCTAAATTAATAACTAGCAGCGAATGTCGTTCATATCTAATTCAGTGGCAGGCCAAGTGATCAGACTATATGTAACCTCATCAGAATGTAATCTAAAAGTTATTTGTCTTAATTCATTCTGTTCATATTCCTACTTAAATTGTTTCCTTTGATGCAAATGCCCCTTTGGGAAGAATTGCAATGAGTTGCGAAATCATAGTATTAATTCTGTGCAATAAAGCACATAAAAGTTTAGATTGAACTTCTATTCGCAAAAAAAAGTCATTAAAATGTGTATGATTCCAGTATTGAAGTTTTAATCATTTTTCTCTTGTGATAAATAATGTTTGGTGTTTTTTCACATTGTAACTGATATAGAAGTGAGTCTGTTATAATAATTTCATTGAAAAACGAGCCATACAAAGAAAAGGAGATAAGAAATTGCATCTGTAGAGAGCCTTTCACATCCTTAAAATTTTCCACGGGCATAAATTATTTTTGAAGCATAGTCTTTCGTTGAGACACAGCAGCCTAGTTGTACTTAACCATATAGAATAAGAAATAATGAGATAAACGGCCAGTAACCTGGTTTTGATGTTGGTGTTCAAAAGATGAATATTGTGTGGGTTACAGGGACAAATCAAATTAAAAAGATTCCAAATTCAATCCTCTGAGTCAGCTGAATCATTCAGATTTCATAGAAGGAGATTTATTTGGAGAAATACATCAGTGTTAATCAGGAAATGGCAATTTTAGCACTAAACAGATGGGCAAATTGCAAAAGATATTTAATACTCAAAAAGGTTAGTCTGCTGTGCTTAACTCAATGATGTGTGATTTGGTTTGGTTGTGTTTTTTATTGCCATTCGCTGTTGTTGCACCTGGTTTCCTATAACCATTTCTTTTCTGAATCTGATTGCATGTTTGTCACTCAAGAAGTTGAGCATGCATGGCCATCCCTTTCCAAATTTTCTAACTTCTAGTCAAAGAATTGTAGTATGGTGACGGAACATACAATGTGGTCCATGCTGCCATTTCTGATCTGCAGGGAACGCTTAAGTGTAGTTTAAAGGCTAAAAGGCCTTTTTCCGTGTTGTTCTGTATAAAATGGACCTCATTAAGATATTCAATATAAAGTTCCCAACATTGCATTGTGCACTTCCTCACTCTGAGGTCTTTGATAATGATGGGTCCATACTACCATTTAAGATTAATGCCGTAGACAATCATTTCTGGAACGATGGTTCAATTTAAGATTGAACCTGAAACAGACTGAGAAACACCACTTTAAGATTTGGATGCAAAGAGGAAGATTTAAGATCACGATCAAACTTCAATACGTGCTCCTGACTGGCATATCGCAGTTATAAATAGGATTTTAGGAAAATGTAAAGCAGATGTGCAAAGTTTGCTGTAATTTTTACAGCCTCATTTGTTCTCTCTTCAATTCGTAGAAAACGCTGCCTGTGGATTTTTCATTCAATTCGTTAGCCGATCTAAAGTTTAAATTTTATGATGCCAGTCTGGTGGAAGCAATAAAACTGGGGGATTCATCTGTGCACGAGTTCTTCAGATTGCTTTCGCTCTGCCATACAGTGATGCCAGAGGAGAAAAATGAAGGTAATATTAAAAATTGCAAGCTGGAAACAAAACCAGCTTTCCTTGCAGTGTGAATCTTTCATTAGGATAGTTCTTGTTTAGTGGCCATGCAAAAGGAATCATAACTTGCGCAGTTTGGAAGAAAAGACATTTTGAAATTCAGGCCATGAGATAATTAAATGAGATTTAATAGGGTTCATTCTATAGATTTTTTAAAAAGTAGTCTATTTAAATATATCTATGAAAATACATGCAATTGTCACTATAGTGTGAAATACTGAATTGTGGTGACCTTGTTTGAATGTCTTCTGCTTTGCCAAAAATAAATGCACGTCTGTTTTACACAAATCTGCAGTCATCTTTTACATTAACTGGCCTTGTATGTGATTCGAGCTCAGGTTTACTGAGAATAAGAGTTTTGGTATAGACAGGTTAAATGATTGTGCAAAAACCTGGCAGACGGTTAGCTCAGTTGGCTGGATGGCTGGTTTGCAATGCAGAGTGATGCCAACAACGTGCTTTTGGTTCCCACACCACTGAGGTTACCATGAAGGAATGTCCTTCTCAATCTCTTCCCCTGTCTTGAGGCATAATTTCATCCTACGGTGCAAAGCATCGTACTGATAACTTTATGGTCCTAGAATTTTGTGGGAATTAAACCTTTAAAAATTTGCTCGGTTTACATAAATATGAGCAGTATAATAACTGTAAACTGTTAGGTAACTAGAAAGTATCAATCGTCATCAGTATCAATGTCACTGGTGGTCCCTCACAGATGAGAGTGACTGTCTTCCACTCTCAGGGTGAGTCTGTAGGTGGCTGTACGGTCCAAAGTAGCTTCTGCAGATTTTGCCACACTAGGGGTTTAAGGTAGCCTGAGAAGGGGTGAGTGGAGCGTTAGTGTGGCAGCACGCTCCTTATGCTGTTTTCGCCTGGCTTCTGTTTTTGCCCCACAGCAAGTCTTGAGGTGCTTGATACCTTAAGTATCAAACACCATTTTCAACTATCCATTCGTTCAACAATATTCAGTCTGGTCATCTTGCATCAAACGTGCCATCCCATAGTCCAGTACATTTCATGTTAAATTCCCAATTTGCACTATTGACTTGCTCAATTCTGATGATAGTTGCCATTGATCCATTTGACAGTGGCTTTGAATTATCAGGAGTAAACTGTCTACACGATACGTCGTGTTTTTTAAAATGGATTTCCAACCCTTGGATTTCTGTCTCCAGGAGAACTTGTTTACCAAGCCCAGTCACCTGATGAAGGAGCCTTGGTCACAGCTGCAAGAAACTTTGGTTTTGTTTTTCGATCCCGCACCCCAGAGACCATCACGGTGAATGAGATGGGCCAGCCCGTCATATACCAACTACTGGCCATTTTGGATTTCAACAACGTGCGGAAGAGGATGTCAGTGATTGGTGGGTTGAATACATAAAAAAATTATTTACATTCACTGATTTTCTAGGAAGATTATTGTCCGTTTGTACTTTGTTCCTTTAGAACAGTGGAACTGATCAGAATCATGTGCCTGTATTTATTTTTGTAGCATTGATATTACCTCTGCCTTAATTATCTTGTATTTTAGTTAGAAATCCTGAAGGACAAATAAGACTTTACTCAAAGGGAGCTGATACAATTTTGTTTGAGAGACTTCATCCGTCTAGTGAAGACCTGATGTGTGTGACCTCAGACCATCTCAGTGTAAGTGCCTCTTCTGTTCTTTATATATGTTTAATAGTTATCGGGTTAGATTAATAAACAATACAATAATTAAATTGGGACTCACATGATATTGTCACAATCGATTGAATATAATATTGGTGCGCTTGGATTCTGCATTTATTTATTTCCTACTGTTCTTTCTTAGTAATTTAAAACTTGCCTTGTAATGCATAGAATGTAGGAATAATCAGTTTGGTAGCATTTCAAAGTGGTCGTGATTTTAGCAATGGCAGTGCTCCAGAAGTGAGGCTGGAAGACCAAACTAGTCTTTGGCCTCTTCATAATAATTTGGCACAGCTCATTGGTTGGGTTGGAATGAATTTCGGATGGTGCTAAAGTCCAGCAGGGCAAGGGGGAGGTGATTGGAAAAGGGCAACAGAGAAGGCTGGCAGAAAACCATAGTTGTCTTGTTAAGCCTGTTCTATCTCTCAGGCTCCTATTCCACGCAGCACAAGGTGTAGCCTTTGTCATGAGGGTCCTCCTGTGACCACCTGGTGAGGCAGTAGAAGTCCGAGGATTATTGGCCCACACTAGTCCTTCTGAACGCTGATTGTCTAAACAAATTCAGGAATCGAGCTTCAAAGTGGATGGAGGAACCTCATTTCAAGATTAAATTGGGGCCTGTGTTCACTTTAGGCAGCTGTCAGCATCACCCAAAGAAAGTAAAAGACCTGATCAGTTTAGCCATGGCCAGAACACCCATGTCAATTTGGCAAAGGCCTTCGCTTTGCTAAATCGATTACTGTTGTTTCCTGTTTATGCCTGTAAATGCTTTTTGCTAGAGATAAAAGGTACTGCAGATGCTGGAGAATCCGAGATAACAAGCATGGGGCTGGATGAACACAGCAGGTCAAGCAGCATCATAGGAGCAGGAAAACTTGACGTTTCGGGCCTAGACCCTTCATCAGAAAATCACATTTTCTGATGAAGGG
>JAHRHZ010000047.1:2756691-2816413 GCA_024137785.1 Ginglymostoma cirratum | reverse complement strand
GTGTTCATCCAGCTCCACACCTTGGTATCTCATCATCTATCATGGTGGGATTCAAACCCAGGTCCCCAGAACATTACCTTGGTCTCTGGATGAATAGTGCAGCAATAATACTCCCCAGGCCATCGCCCCTGACAAGCTCACCATCATCTTGTCGAGGGCAACTAGGGATGGGCAATACATGCTGGATCAACCAGTGAAGACCACATCCCATGAGAATTTTTAAAAAAGACTCCATATAGATCCAACACGCATATTACATTATAGACTCCCTACAACTCTTTGTAATTCTGTAACTTTGCAGGCGCTCAAAGACAGATTTAAAAACTGCTTAATCAGTGTTAATGGGCAAGTATTAAATCTAATTTACACCTCAACATGATTTCTGCACCTTGTATAATGGCATGAGGTTTATCAATGCCTTCACCTTGATGCTTCTGTTAGCCACTTCACTGTGTTGCATTTCATTGAACAAAATTTGTGTAAGGCTGGAAATTTAATTTAAGTTTCATTCAAAGCAGTTTTAATCTGGAGAGCCTTTTTGTGTTAGTGAGCTATCTTGCAATTCAGTTTAGGGAAGAAGAATAACAGTTGAAGGACTGACAATTCCAAAATTTCTTATCTAGAATTGCATCTCTCTTTTAAAATTGTGACTATTCTGAAGGTAATAATTCATAATGTTGAGCATTGTAGGTGACTTATAAATAGTTACTGCAGAGTGCACTTATTATTTGAATGTATATGTGTGGTTAGCTAGCTCCTTCTGTTAAAAGTATGATTTAATTAGCCACCAATTTTTGATGTTATTGTAAATGCAGAGTTGAAATTATTGTTGGTTCTAAGCTACTTAACTGCTTTAAGACACCTGGGTAACATGGCATTCAGTTCAATGAATCAATGTACAATTGGTAAGCCTTTGCATTCATGGACAAATTTGAGTACAGTATGTTGGTATGTTAGGCTGGCACGGTGGCTCAGTGGTTAGCACTCATGCCTCACAGCGCCAGGACCTGGGTTTGATTCCACCCCCGGGCGACTGTCTGCGTGGAGTTTGCACATTCTCCACGTGCCTGTATGGGTTTCCTCCAGGTACTCTGTTTCATTCCACTGTCCAAAGATGTACAAGTTAGGTGGATTGGCCATATTAAATTGCCCCATTGTGTCCAGGAATGTGCAGGTTATGTGAATTAGCTATGGGAAAAGCAAGGTTACAGGGGTAGGATAGTAGGGTGGATTGGGTAGGTTACTCATTGATTTGTGAACTTGATGGGCCAAATGGCCTGCTTCCACACTGTAGGGATTCCAGACAATGGTAACATTTGATTTTTGTATTAAACACAGTATAAGGTTCATTTTACTGCATTATTATAGCTGTCGTATTTATTGCTAATGAGCATGAATGTATTCTAAAGATGAATCATATGCACTGGAAAAATGATGTCCAAACAGAAATAGCTTAATGTTCTCTTTGCTTTGATTGAATCATGAATGTAATGTCTTTTCTATTGTGGGCAGAAAATTGTGATCTCTAAGGTAATTGAAATTCATACAACAGTAAATTTTAGGAACCAATTAGAGAAGCTTTCAATCCTCAGATGATTCAAAAACAAACTTCTTTGTGATTTCTGCGTCACTTCTTTCGACCAACGTTTATGCGATAGAAGCTGTTTGTGTTTTCAGAAACATGCTGGGAGTAGCCATTCTGTATAATTCAGTCTCTGATGTGACTCATGACATAAATACTGCTGCCCGCAAACACACAGATATGTACAAGTTTGTTTAAATAGTGCGCTTGTGGCCAGAATCTAGTAATCATCCAGCAGTATGAAATATTTTTCACATTTTAGAAGATGTGAATGGAAGCCCTGTGAGGTTTCAGACCTCTGTGCTGCTTTGCTGATATTCAAGCATATAAAGGAAAATTTCTCATGGTCTCATACCAACCTGAGAGGATCCTTATTTTCTAAAACATGGAGAGTATCATCATTGTGTCATCAGATATAATTTATTAGACCATGAAAGAAAAATGAAAGACTAGCATTTACATAGAACCTTTCATGATAACAGAGTGTCACAAAGTGTTTTACCAGTGCTTTGGAAGTATAATTCCAATTGTAATGTAGCAACGAGTTTGCACACAACAAACTTTCTCATACAGCAATGTGGTAATGACCAGATAATTTGGTCTTGCACTGTTGATTAAAGAATAATTATTGGGCAAGATAAGTAAGCAAAACTCCTTAACTTTTTGGATCAGCCATGACTTTTTGGTTCAGTCTCTGGCGCGGGGCTTGAACCCATAACGTTTTGGCTCAGAGGTGAGAGTGTGATCAACTGAGCCATGGGTGGCAACTTACTTATGGTTTCAATGGTTTATCGGTTGCATTAGTGCAGGAGATTAATTTTTTCATACTACTACTGATGCTAATGTCCAGGAACAGTTCCTGTATTTTAATTTGCTCTTGGTGGTTTACATCTATTGCTATGGTCAGTGGCAAAGTGAGCATGAGCTGGAGGCCCATCTGCAATGGCCAGGTATGGAGCACATGCTTTCAGCCAACAAGAAGTGAAATATTTTCACTTATTAAAATCCTGTTATATTTACAGTTATTGATAAAGTTTAGAATTGTGCTTTACGTTTTTTTTGGAAAACAAAAAGCAACCTTGATCAAGGATAGGAATTAGTTCAACTGCCCCTTGGTCAACATGTATACAGGGTTCCAGAGGAATTTTCCTTTGCTTTACAGAGATGCCATATTTTTTTCTCAGTCAACAGACCAAATTACCTGCCGCTTTGGGACTGGGATATTAAACCAAGTTTCTGCCTCTCCTGGACGACATTCGTGATTAACAGTAACAAGACTGATCACTCAACACTTTAATGTTTGTGAAATCTTAGAGTCAAAGAGCAGCACAGCATGGAAACAGACTCTTGTCCATGCTGACCAGTTATCCTAAATTCATCTAATCCTACTTGACAACATTTAGCCCATGTCCCTCTAAACCCTTCCTATTAATATACCTATCCAGATTCCTTTTAAATGTTATAATTGTACCAGCCTCCTCCACTTCCTCTGGCAGCTCATTCCATATATGCATCACCCACTGCATGAAAAAAAGTTTCCCCTTAGGTCCCTTTTAAATCTTCCCCCTCTCACCTTAAACCTACATCCTGTAGTTTTGGAAACAAAATTTTGTTTCTGATTTACAGCATCCGCAGTTCTTTCAGTTATCCTCTAATTCCAGACTCCCCTACACTGGGGAAAAGTCCTTGTCTATTCACCCTGTCCATGCCCCTTGTGATTTTATAAACTTCTATAAGGTCACCCCTCAGCCTCCGACACTCCAGGCCAAATAGCACCAGCCTAATTACTCCTAATTTCCCCACATTATGGTAGTCACTGCACTTCAGAGTAATGCATTCTATGTGGAGCACTTGAAGAGTTTCTTAAAAATTTCAACAGACAATATATAAGTGCCTTCCTTTCGAGTCTCCCCTCATCCTTCCCCTCTCCCACTGTTCCCAACCCTTCAGTCCTTTTCCCTATCTGCAATTCCAAGACATTGCTCCAACAGGTGTAAATCTAAAAGTAATTATCAGCTGTCCCTAAAAATACAATATGTTATCATTTTCTGGTACTTACTCTTAAGAGATTGCCGATTTACTTCTCAATGTGACACTTTGTACACAGGAATTTGCAGGGGAAGGTCTGCGAACTTTAGTGCTCGCCTACAAAGATCTGGATGAAGCTTATTTTGATAAGTGGCAGAAAAGACACCATTATGCCAGCACTGCTCTTGAAAACCGAGATGAACTGCTTTCTGCCTTGTATGAAGAGATTGAACAGGACCTGATGGTATGACTGTGCGGAAGATTGCGTTGTCACATCAGTGAATTGCACTTGATGTATACATGAAGATTGTGACCTGTGTATGATTCTAGCTTAAATTTCATAAGTAACTACATTCATATTACAACCTGGCCCTTATGTTGGTTTGACGATGAGCAAATTTTCTTGCATAATTATTCTGTTTAATACAACTAAAGGGAGACTTTTGCATAAATTTGAAAAACAGGGGGACTCATCAGATTTTATGGTAAATTTCCTAAGAAAGCAATGCAGCATTTAGGACACCCGTAGCATACAGATAATTTTGGTATAATCATTAAGTGTGAATGTTTCCACCCATTTATTTTGGAAAATAATGAAGTATCTGGTGTGTATCTAGTTGTTCCAGAGGTGTTGATAGACTTGATAGTCATTGAACATGAGTAGGTAAAGCAGCCAAACAGGCTGAGTAAGAACTTGTAAATCCTTACAACATACATCATTGGCAAGCAGTCAAAGTTGGAGAGAGTCCTGACCAGCAATGTAATGGAAAGAAATTGGAGCCTGTACCATCGGTGTTCATGGCTTCAGGCTACCACATGCGTGTAAGTATGTGTAGACCCTGCAACATGCACTCATTGGGCGCCCACTGGCACATCAGCTGGCTGACCTCAGTGAATTGGATCCAAGCCAACAGCATGGAGCTTGCTGTTCGGTCTGTCTGGGCCCAGTCTTGGGACTTGCCTCCTCACCCTTCCTTTTGTAGAGGTCATGGAGCTACGGGCTTTACCTGCCTTGTGGCAGAGAAGGCAAGAATAAGAAGAGTGCAATGAATATAAATTCAGTAAAATATGAATCAGAATTTTGTTTAAAAATATTGAGTATAAAAGGTTAATAGAGAACTATTAATGCTTAACGTGTAACTCACTGTGTACATAATTCTGCTTAGTTGCTAGGTGCCACTGCAGTAGAAGACAAATTACAAGAAGGGGTTTCTGACACTATTGCCAACCTAACCCTGGCCAATATCAAGGTTTGGGTACTTACTGGAGATAAGCAAGGTAAATAGTAACTTCATTATTTTATGAAAGATTATTTTAATGTTTATCCTGATAAACCTATTAGATTTAATCCATCTGAGTTCTCTTAGATAATTACCAACAGCTACGGTAGGAATCAGAAATAGATGGAGTAGAGTGGAGCTGAAAGTTTAAGTGGACGTTTTTTCATTCACATTTGACTTTACGAATTCACCTCAACATGATTTGCTTGTTCACTGGTTCTCAGTTAATGTCTGGAAGGAATTTTTTTGAAGATCCTTCTATTGTGTAGAGTCATGGAGTCATAGAGATATACAGCATGGAAGCAGCCCCTTCGGTCCAACTCATTCATGCTGACCAGATATCCTAAATAAATCAAGTCCCGTTTGCCAACATTTGACCCATATCCCTCTAAATCCTTCCTATTCATATACCTATCCAGATGCCTTTTAAATGTTGTAATTGTACCCACCTCCACCATTTCCTCTGGCAGCTAGTTCCATACACGCACCACCTTCTGTATGAAAAAGTAACAGTTTTGCATCAGAAAGTTCATATAACTAGTGTTAACTATTGTGTGTAAGAATATTCAATGGACTTTGAACTGACAAGCAACTGAGCCATATGGGACAGTGCATAGGCTGATATACTTAAAAATTTGCTAGATATTTCAAGGTTTTGATATAAAAAACAGGATTGAATAACAGATTTATTCATTCAAGCAGGTGTAAGAATCTCCAGCAATGTCTTCTCTTCTTGCCTATATTCCAGTAACTCCGGAGATCCCAAAAATCTATGCTTCCTTTCACATTCACATGCTGTCCTTCATCAGTATTACCTGCAGTTGTGGCATTGAGATCCACATGTGTGCTGCCGACATCCAGGTCTATCTCACCATCATCTCTCTCCACCTCCTGTACAAACTGCATGTTGTCCAACATCTAGCCCTGGATGAGCTGCAAACTCCTGCTAAATTTTGAAAAAGGGGGAAGCAGTCGGCCATATCCGTTTGTTAAAGGGGTTGTATAAATGTAAATTGCTCTTGTTATTGTACCTAATTTGACAAAGGCATTGTCATGCAAAATTTAAACGTACGAACAGCTTTTTCATACAAATGAGAATTGGTACAGTAATTGCTAGAAAGGTACAGCAGATTTGCTACAACCTGGAAAATAAATAACGGGTTAATATTTTCAATGTAAGTTCTATGTCAGAACTTGAAATAGGAAGCTAAGATCATTGTTAAGATTGGATTTAGGAAGCTAAGGCCATTGCTGTTACTAAATGAGAATAGTTCAGGGTTGTGTGTGGGTGCAGAAGTGACAGGAGAGAGGGAAATGAGTAGAAGAGTATCAGAGACTCCTCTACATCGGGGAAACCAAGCAGAGGCTTGGGGACCACTTTGCAGAACACCTGCACTCAGTTCGCCACAAACAACTGCACCTCCCAGTTGCGAACCATTTCAACTCCCCCTCCCATTCCTCAGACGACATGTTCATCCTGGGCCTCCTGCAATGCCACAATGATGCCACCTGAAGGCTGCAGGAACAGCAAATCATATTCAGCCTGGGAACCCTGCAGCCCAATGGTATCAATGTGGATTTCACAAGCTTCAAAATTTCCCCTCCCGCAACCGCATCCCAAAACCAGCCCAGCTCGTCCCCGCCTCCCTAACCTGTTCTTCCTCTCACCTATCCCCTCCTCCCACCTCAAGCCCCACTCCCATCTCCTATCTACTAACCTCATCCCGCCCCCTTGACCTGTCCGTCCTCCCTGGACTGACCTATCTCCTCCCTCCCTCCCCACCTACACTCACCTTTACTGGCTCCATCCCCGCCTCTTTGACCTGTCTGCCTCCTCTCCACCTATCCTCTCCTCTATCCATCTTCTCTCCGCCTCCCCCTCTCTCCCTATTTATTTCAGAACCCTCTTCCCCTCCCCCATTTCTGATGAAGGGTCTAGGCCCGAAACATCAAGTTTTCCTGCTCCTATGATGCTGCTTAGCCTGCTGTATTCATCCAGCCCCACACCTTGTTATCTGAATAGAAGAGTAATTGATAATGCTGACTGCTACACCAGGCAGACATGTTTTCATGTTTTGGCCAAGTGTCATTTTTGGGACGTTTTGTGGAGGATTTCTTTCATGCGTTTTGCATTAGCAATGCTCAGTGCTTTTATCAATGAATCTTGTGGTTGTTGAAGAGGAGTTGCTGACCATGTTTAAATCCCTGGTCAAATTGCTGCAAGTCATTTGAAGTCTGCTGCTCGGCTGTTATTCTATTCCTCTGGTGTAGTGGCTTATGAGAAATGGTGGTTACTAGAGTCTCCATCATAGTGATGGATCAGAGTGGAGCTTTGGGAAATGTGATAGGCATAATCCCTCAGCCGAGGGAGGGAGTAGGGAGTTTGAGAAACTTTGGTTTGAAAAAAGAAACCATCGGCGAGATACAATAGAGACTTAGAAACTGTGTGGCACAACAGTGTCTCTATGTGAAGCAGCTGGGAAGAAGGGTAATGAAAACATTAAAAACAAAAGGGAGCTTCAGTCAAGGAGGATAAGTCTGAGTGGCTGGATGTTGTCATTCTAAGTGAAGTGAAAGCTAATGTGAGTGGTGTGGAGTGGTAACAGCCTGATTCACAGCAGAGGGAATATGGGTAGCCCAAAGCAGGACAAATTACATCAGACTGATCAGCTATTCAGCCTTCACTGTGATGTTGGGAATGACTGCCATGATTTAAAGGCAAAGAAAAGAACAGTAAAATCAGATGTGAGAAAAATCAGGTCCTCAGATAAATTGATGTTTGGCTGAGAAATGTATCGTTCTCCTAAATGGATTCCCTTATATTTTATACTTCACAGATATTGAGCTGTTTTGTTCTCCAAATTCCAATGGTCACAAACTAATTTTTTTTTGTTACAATTTATGCTTTTTATTGAAGCCCATTTTTCAAAACCATGTTTTTATTGTTAACTTTCATCATGATTTATAGGCCTATCTTGCACTCTTTTTCTTCCCTTCAACTTCAACTGCATCCTGTATCTTAGACCTCAAACTTTGATCTTGACTTTTGGAGCAAAGCATCACTCAAATAAATTGGTTTAATGGAATTTTTGTGCCACTGCAATCTAGTTGAGGTTTGAAAATCCTTGACTGGAGGTCCAATTCCAAACTGCTCCGTCTTTGTTTTCCCACATGGCTTCAGCTAGTGGTCTAGAGTTTTTCTTTCCGGGATATGGGCATCGCTGGCTGGCTCAGAATTTACTGCCTGTTCCTACCTGCCTTTGAGAAGGTAGTGGTGAGCTGCCTTCTTGAACCGCAGTAGTCTACCTGCTGTTGATAGTTTCATGGTATCATTAGCAAAGGAATTCCAGGATTTTGACCCAGTGATAGTGAAGGAACAACGATATATTTCCAAGTCAGGATGGTGAGTGGCTTGGAGGATAACTTGCAGGTGGTGATGTTCCCATGTATCTGCTGCCCGGCCTAGATGGAAATGGTTGTGGGTTTAGAAGGAAAAACAAAAACAGAAATTGCTGGAGAAACTCAGAACAGTTCTTCCCAAAGCCTATCCACCATCTATAAGGCATAAGTCAAGAGTGTGATCCAGAGCAGTTCTGATGAAGAGTCACTGGACTTGAAACGTTAAACTCTGCTTTTTTCCCATAGATGCTGCCACACCTGAATTTCTCTGACTATTTCAGTTTTTGTTTGAGATCCCCAGCATCTGCAGTTCTTTGTTTTCTTTTAGTGTCTAAGGAGACTTGGCTCCTACTGAGCATTGATAGTGGAGGGAATGAATGGTTTTGAATGTAGTGCCAGTCAAGCTTTGTCCTGGATGGTGTCAAGTGTCTTGAGTGTTGTTGGATCTGCACCCATCCAGGCACTGGATCACACTCCTGACTTATCCCTTGTAGATGATGGACAGGTTTTGGGGAGTCGGGAGGTGAGTTACTCTCTGCAGGATTCCTAGCCTCTGACCAGTTCTTCCAGCCACTGTGTTTCTATGGCTAGTCCAGTTCAGCTTCTGGAGTTAGAGTAATTTAGGGGTGCCAGTGCAACTTACTGCTCTCTTGTCAAATGCACATTGTAACTTAGTTATTTGCATCAATACTGCTGTTTATTCAGACCAGAATGAGCCTGACTGTTGTTGAATAATAAAAACAGACATCTCCTGAAAATAATCAGCAAGTCCAGCATCATTTGTGAAGGGTGTAAGACATAATGTTTCAGTTTTATGACCTTTCACCAGAACAGGGAACGTTTGGAGATGTATAAGATCTTGAGATTGTCACATTAGCTCTGTTTTTCTCTCTTCACAGATACAGCACTGAGCATATACAGCATTTTCAGGAGATGTTTGTTTTTATTTCTGATTTCAAGCATCTACAGTACGCTGCTCTTTCGTTCTTATACAAGAATGATGTTTTGATATATAGATATAACCCTTGCTGATTTGCTAACACCTCCAATGTGCAGTGGGTGCTGTGGCATCTTCTGCAAGCCCAGTTGCATATGCCTCACATCATTGTCTATGTGCCTGTCCTTGGGTATTGGTGTTGGTGATAATGTGAGAAAACTCAGTAAGTGTGGTGCTTGACCACAACAATCACATCACAATGAGTGATGTCACCCTGAGGACCTGGAGCTTGAAGCTTTAATGGGGCCATGAACTTGATGTAATCTTCCAATATGAACAATTGTTGAAGCACAAATGCAATCTCGTAGTGAGGTTGTAACACTGTATTACCTTACATAGATGGTTTATGTGTGAAATAAATTGGATTTATGACCATGGTCCAGCATATTGAAGTGTGACAGCTTTCTTAATTTGTGTTAACCAAACTGGAAGATTGGATTGTCACAGTGTGCTCTTTTCGGGGTAGTACATGGCTTTTGTGACCTAGGGGCTAGGCACATTAGATTTATCACATGTTACATACAGAAGCAGTACCTTTCCCCTGACAATTGATGTATTGATTGTCCCTCAGGAAAATGACACTATTGTTGATTACCTAATTCTTAAAAAGCTAAGTACAGTTAGATTCAGAATAAAACCTTGAAACATTATAAAATACATTTAACCTTTCCATGACTTTTGAGAAACCAATCTCACCAAGTACATTGCTTGTTTAAGCTTTCTTTGTTTTTAGGCCATTACACTTTGCAAAGAGTTGCTTTTGTTTGCTCCTTTCCAGCTAAAAGGCATCCAATGCCAAGTGAGAATTTAGTAATCTTGCTTATTTGCACTCTGTGTGGTTTTTTTGATCAGTGAGAAAAGGGAAACACAATCATTGCTAAAATGAAATTACCGAGACAGGACTTTCAGTAGTTGTGGATTGGTTGATGTTTAAACTATCTCACCTTCAATGGGAAGTTTCAGTTAGCTAGTTATTGAGTCGTAGAATCATAGAGTCATACAGCTCAGAGACAGACCCTTCGGTCCAAGCTGTCCATGCTGAACAAGTTTCCAAAACTAAACTAGTCTCACTTCCTGCATTTGGTCCATATTCCTTTAAACCTTTCCTATGCATGTACCTGTCCAAATGCCTTTTAAATATCGTAACTGTATCTGCATCTACCACCTCCTTTGGTGGTTCATTCCACGTACGAACAACTCTCTGTGTGAAAATGTTGTCCCTCAGGTCCCTTTCAATCTTTCTCCTCTCACCTTAAGAAATCCCCCTTAGTTCTGAACTGATCTACCCAAGGGAAAAGATCCTTGCTATTCACCTTATCTATGTCCCTCATTATTTTATAAAGCTCTGTAAGCTCACCCCTCAAACTCCAGTGAAAAAGTCCCAGCCTATCCCTATAACTCAAACCCTCCAGTCCTGGCAACATCCCTGTAAATCTTTTCTGAACCTTCTCCAATTTAATAATATCTTTCCTATAGCAGGGTGACCAGAACTGTACATAGTACTCACAAAGTGTCCTCACCAACATCCTGTACAACCTGAACATGGTGTCCCAACTCCTATACTCAAAGGTCTGAACAGCCATTTTTCAGTGTGGAACATTTTTTGAAGTGTTTTGTGTTGCATTTGTGTTTGGTCAAAAAGAAAAGCTGCAAATAAGTTTAGGTGTAAATTATGTGTAGTTTTGTGAGTTCTCTCACCCTTAACAGCTGGAAAGGTGTATAGCTGCTACCTCTATGTTAGAAACTGAGATTATTTGTCTGTAATGGATTGGGGAAACAGTTTTTCTTCCCCCCCCCAGTAGATTTTTAAATAAATGGCACCAAGTCTGAGGAGGAATCTTAGAAACAGTATTTTTCCAAATGTTTTCAGTTGAGATGTTATAAATTCTTTAACCACTCTTCCATCATAATTCATTGTGAATAATGCCACAGGGAGCTAGGCTAGCCTGGGCAGGTATGGCTGAGAGTCTGCAACTCTCTGTGATGGCTTTTACGTCAGGATCATATCTACTATTGTTTGCAATGCTAACTAAACAGCAAGATTATACTTCAGACTAACTCTTAACATCCATGTTCTGGTTGTACCTGGGAGTTCTGATATCTGCCTGTCCTTGTAGAGGTGGGAGAGAACAAGTTCATTGAGGCATCCCCCCTGTCCCCTGAACCTAATAGGTTTCTTAGCTCTCTCTGTTGCAGGTAACTTTCTGTGTAAAATCATTGCTAATACATTTAAGGACTTTTTCTTAGGTTGAGGCCGTTACCATTGTGACAACGTTATCATCTCTGACTTTCCTCAGGTTAATATTTGCTAAAATAAACTTTTCAATAATGCTCAAGGTAGAGCGCTAAAATTTTTCTCACCCATCATTGTACCTTTGATGACTTTATGCCCATAATCATGAACCATTTGATCAACTGCATCTTCAAAAGTATTATTAATAGTGCCAGTAGGAGGCAGAATTCTGGGGTTTGTTGATAGCAATGTTAGTGTGTGGTTCTGAAGACTGGAAAAGAATGGGCAAAGATTGAGAGCACATATGGAGTGCTGGGAGAGCTCTAATTGCTCACTTACTGTTTTAATGAAATGTTACAAAATGTCCAATTAACAGACTGCAAAGAGCCATTAAATCAGGTCAAATACTTTGGGACAGATATAGAAATTGCTAGTGAAACTCAGCAGGTCTGGCAGCATTTGTGGGGAGAAAACAAAGTTAACATTTTGAGCCCGTTGATGACTCTTCAGAACTGATAGCAACTAAGAAAAGGTGTTATTTATACTAAAGATGAGGTTTGGTGAGGAGAAGTGAGTGGATAGGTGGAGATAGAGTCTAGAGAAAGAGATAAATCTGAAAGGTGTAGACCGACAAGAGAATTATTGATACCAGGCCAGAAGAGAAGATAAACTGAATAAGTGATGATAAGAGCTAAGAGTAGGGGAGAATGGGTAGTTTGTAACATGACTGGGTGTAGGGTGGGTGAAAAAAAAATCGAAGGACAGAATCAGGTTCTGAAGTTATTAACACTGTTGAGTGTTAGAAGCTGCAGGGTCCTCAAGCCTCCCCTCCTTTGTCTACCCCCGTCATTTCCCTTTCAGAGGAAGGGTCATTCGACTGGAAACATTAACTCTGATTTCTATCCACATATGCTGCCAGACCTGCTGAGCTTTTTTAGCAATTTCTGGTTTTTTTACCTCTTTCTCTCTTTAGCTTCAGCTCCATTTATCTGCTCACCTTCCCCTCCACCCCCCTCCCCCAACCTAACAACCACTACCATCACCTTATCTTCAGCTCCATTTATCTGCTCACCTTCCCCTCCTCCCCCCTCCCCCAACCTAACAACCACTATTACCACCTTATCTTCAGTATAAATACAGTTCTGATGAAGTGTCACTGGACTTGAAACATACACACTGTTTTCTTCCCAAAGATTCTGCTGGACCTGCTGGGTTTCGCCAGCTATTTCTGTTTTAGTTTCAGATCTCCCATATCCTCAGTTCGTTCCTTCATTCAAATACAGTACTTTGAGAGTTTGAATGTGGATAAGTTGCCCTACCTAACATCCTCTCCTGTTAATTACCGACCTTTCCATGGGATTTTACTTCCATACTAGGCAGACAAATGCTGATTCTAGAGCAATGTCTCATACCCTTGCAATTTTCTACTACTTATTTGCCTGTCTCTCTGAGTAGCATCTGCATCGGTGTGAAACTGTGCTGATCTCATATGAAGCTGTTTATATGCTTCCAACATAATTAGGTAGTTTTCTTTCTAAAAAGTCTTCATATTTGAATTTAGTTGACGGAAATGTGTTTTTAATGAATAGCCTGTATGATTTTTATAAAAACACCCATCCATTCTGGTGTATATTCATTGTCCTGAGTCTGGAAGAGGTTTCAACTTGGTTTTCTTTCAGGGAGAGTGGGGCATTTTGCAGAGTATCTAAGGCAGAGGAAAATAATCTAGAATCATTGTCTGTGGAAAATACGCAGCCAAAGAAGCATTCTAATGGCTTAAGTCCAGTCTGATGAAGTGGATAATGGATTTGCTCGGATACTATGAAACGATTACTGAGGATTTGCTTTCATTTATTAATTAACTGACTAATCAATTATTATGACAGATTAAGTGGTGATTTGTCTCGCTGCTTTGTAGAGGATATTGGCTGCTATGTTTGCCTACATAGCATTGACTATACTATAAAACTCCAGAAGTAATTTGTATGGAGTACACCTAAGAGTTTTTGCATTCTTGAAAAAACACAATATTAATTCAATTGCTGGAAACGTATTTACTTTAGATTTCTGCAGTTTGCAGTCCACATTATTGGAAGAATGTTGATGCAATTGGGGGTGTATTGTAAGATTCACTGAGATGCTGCCAGATTGCGGAAAATAGAAACAAACAGGAGAGGGTTTTGAGGCTGTGGAATACACTGCCAAAGTTAATGATTGAAGCATATCAACATATGCTAGATCATTGGATGATGAATATGGAAGTAAAGGATAGAAGATGATGAGCAAGAAAATAGGACGTGTTCCTGAGGAGAATAAATATCAATCTGGAGACATAAGAGAGAGATCTGTTTTGGTTTAACATTCTCCAACGTGATTCTACAAGGCTATGCTCTGTACACTCTCTTTTGCCCTCTAGTTTTACAGTGCCAACTCAATCATCATTGCGTCTGTACCAATCAACTCCTGCTCAGGATGCTTTGGAGCAACCAGCTTCCTTGCAGCTTACCTTCTTCTAAACATGGTCTTCCAGTTATCAGTGTCTCTTCTCCTTTTCACTCCTTTACTCACAACCTTATCTCAGGGATTTAAGTGTCACAGGGCTGATGTCATTGCTTATTATGGGTCTTCTCAGCCTCGGTGAAGTCATGGGCTTTAGGTCTGGTCTTTTACTAAGTGACAAACCACCAGAAGGAAGTTGAAAATAAGTATATTTGATGTTGGATTGCCTGGCTTTTTACATTTCATTGTTCCTGTTTCCTTCTAGAGACTGCAATGAATATCGGATACTCGTGCAACATTTTAACGGATGACATGAATGAAATTTTCATTGTGTCAGGCTACACGGTACTCGAAGTTCGTGAACAGCTCCGGTAAACAACACTTAAACATTTCTGCATGTCACAAATCATTCCAATGTATTTATGTAGCTTATTCGCAAGTATCTGTACGTACGAAAGGATACTTCCATAGAATGGCTGTTACATTTCAAGATTAAGGTTTACCAGTTTTCCACAGATATAGATATTTTTAAAGCCTCCTTCTAAACTAACTGTACACCTAAGTTTCAAACATGAGGCATGCAGATGAATGGTAATTAATATCCTAAATGGAAATTAATTTTCCTACCAGTCTGAACAAGCAATTTCTTAGCTTGTCTGGACAATCTCACACACCTTATACCCATTATGTGGCAAACGTTTTGGTCTCCAAAGCAACCTGAGTCAATTATATAACTTGAAAAATGTTCATAATGATAGCATCGCATCCAAAAAGAAATCCATAGTGAATTTTGTAACAGTGCGGTTTTTCATCCTAAACAGATGGACAGTAAGTAGACTAGTCAGTACTTGCAGAAATGCCAGCTTTTTGTGAATGTAATGATGGGATACTTTCTTCATTGACTGACCCTCAACCAGAAATGTTTGGTGGGCTCTAGCTGTTCACCACACAAAGGCTATGTGACCCATTGTGTCAGCTTTTTGCTAAGGTGAACAAAACCAACCCCATTGCTCAACCCTCTCTTGGCTCTGTAATTTTCCCTGATTTAAATCTTTATCAACATTTTCCCTAAAAGATAATGGGGAGATCATGGCCTAGTGGTATTATCACTGGACTGTTTATCCAGAGAGCCAGGTAACGTTCTGGGGGCCTGGGTTTGAATTCTGCCATAGCAGATGATGGAATTTGAATTCAATTTTAGAAAATCTGGAATTAAAAGTTTAAGTAAGACCGTGAAACCATTATCAATTGTTGGAAAAACCCATTTGGCTCACTAATGTGTTTTAGGAAAAGAAACTGCTGTCCTTAGCTGGTCTGGCCTACATGTGGCTCCAGACCCACAGCAATGTGGTTGACTCTTAACTGCCCTCTGGGTAATTAGGGATGGACAGTAAATGCTGGCCTAGCCAGTAATGCCATCATTCCATGAAGGAATAAAAAATAATTTAGTGATCTCTACCTTAGCCACTTCCCCTCTGCTGAAGCATTCCACAGTCCAACTACTCTCTGCATGAAGGCAATTCGTTAATCTCTCTCTCCAATTATAACTTTGCATTGTCCCTATATCACAGATTTCCACCAAAAATGGTCATCATCCTTATTCAGGCCATAAAAATCCAATCAACCATTTACTTCTGGCTTAGGAAAAATGTAAAGATCCTTTGAGTTCAAAGGCAGGATGTCTTACTACAGTTATACAGGTGAGACCACACCTGGAGTATTGAGTGCAGTTTTGTTCTCCCTATTTAGGAAAAGATGTACTTGTTATAGAGAGAGTGCAGTGATGGTCCACCAGGCTGATACTGGGGATGGCAAGACTGTCCTACGAGGAGAGATGGGTTTGTCTGGTCTATATTCACGATAATTTAGAAGGATGAGAGGAGGTCTGGTTGGAACATATAAATTTCTAACAAAGCTGGACAGACCAGACGCAGGGAGCATGTTTTCCCTGGTTGGGGAGAATAGAACCAGCGGTCACAGTCCCAAGTAGGCCATCTAGGACTGAGATGAGGAAAAATTTGTTCATTCAAAGAGTAGTGAACCTATAGATTTCGCAGGAGGCTGTGGAGGCCAAGTCATTGAATATATTCAAGAAAGAGATAAATACATCTTTTAGGTTTTAAAGGTATCAAGATGTATTGTGGGAAAGCGAGAATCTAGCATTGACATAGAGAGATTAGCTATGATCATATAAAATGGCAGAGCAGGCTCGAAGGGCTGAATGGCCTACTCCTAGTCTTAGTTTCTCTGTTTCTTGGTATATGTGTAATTCATGTATACCTTCCCCTGAAATTTACTTGAAAATCTAGAAATGACAGTCAAATTAAATTCATTTGGGAAGAAAAAAAGTATTTGCCAGTAAAATGCCAGGCAATATAATTTTCCCTGAAGTGCTTTAGTGTTTTCTGCTCTTTTATGTGGAAGTATATTCCCATTGTGCTCAATTATTCCAATGGAAATAGTTTTATATTATTGAATCAAATTACTTGCAAAAGTTGTAAAAGGGGATAGACACATGCAATATGCTTTAAGACAATGTAAAAAACAATGTCACAGACCCTGAGATCAATTCTGAGGCTACAGAGAATCACTGAATGTTATGAATGGGTTTCTGGTTTTAAGCATGCCTAAAGAAGTATATGGATTTGAGACGAAGAATTCCAAACGTGGAAGTGGAAACAGTTGAGTGACCCAAAACAGAAGCATGAATATGACAATTGCTTCTTGTTAAAGTTATATAAAGTTTTTTTTTTACAGTTCGCAAAATTAGAAGAATAGCAATTTCTCAAGAGAAAGAATCCATTCCTAATGGGATTTCTGCCTTGTCTGAAAGAATTGGAGTTTAGAATTTCCAATTAACATAATTTTAATAACATCAATCAAAATATCTAGGTCAGTGGGTACTTGGGAGTTTTTTTAAATGAAGTTTCAAGGTTCTAAAATGTATTTTGCATTTCAGGAAAGCAACGCAGCAAATGATGGGAACACCTATTTGCAATGGGCATGCTGTCTCTGAAAAGAATGGAACTTCAAAGTTAGAATCGGTGATTGAAGAGACTGTTATGGGAGACTATGCATTGGTTATTAATGGACACAGTTTAGTAAGTGTGAATACTGAATGTGGTCATGAATGTTGCATGTAAGTCCATGTAGCAAGCTGTCTATTGGGTAACTGAGCCCCAGAGATTGAACTGAGCTCCTCTCAGCTGGAGTAATAGCATGGATCTGAGAGTTGGTCCCTGCCTCTAGATTAAGAAGGAAACAATTGGTCCAGTCTTCTAATTATGGTTGCTGTTCACTGCTACCTGCTTTAAGTGCTGGTATGTGGACTATTGCACCTTTTCTAACCCCTTTTGGTTTGCTGTGTTTTAGTAGCTGATGCACACTGGTCAGGTACGCAAATGGAAAACTGAGTATTTAGTTGAGGCACAGGAGGCTAATCAACATACCCCAATAAAATATTGACACCCTCAGAATAGAGAGAGTGAAGCCTTTGATAGTTGAAAAGAAACCAGTGCACACAAACAAAAGAAGTGCATTTCAAATACACATTGATTTACAACACTGTCAAAGTGCACCAAAATATTTCTGTTTTAATTTGAGCTATACTATAATTGAAATCAGGTATGAGCTTAAGTTATTTAAACTATATTATCATTGCAACTTTTAAGAGAACTATGTAAAACTTTACTGTGCAGATATTTTTATTGCTTTCTAGGACAATAGAAGTTGCAGTTAATTTATTATTCCCAGATAAATTGAACATTGAAGGGACATCAGTATTATTCCTTATATAATAATGGAAATTTTGTACAATTTAACCTTTACTAAAGATTCTACTTGCCAGAAAAAAGGGCTAAATTTGTTCTGGGTTTGGTTTGCTTTGTCATACACCCTCCCACCACCCAAAATTTAACTGTTACGGCACAATCACTAGTTCTATCTCACTAAATTGCTCTTAGCTCAATTTTTTCCTCACATTCTTGCCTCTGCTGTTATGATTGTAATTCATGCAAGCGTGCCAACAGCCAACCCACTAACTTATCTAACTGATTTTGTTCACGTATCAGCCTGAACTATTTTAAAATTTGATTTATTAATATCACGTGTCCTAAGGTACGGTGAAAATTGGTGTCTTATGTGCTTTACGGGCCGCTCATACTATAATATGCATCAGGGTAACAGGACAGAGTGCAGGATATAGTGTTACAACTGCTGAGAAGGTGCAGACAGAGATCAACATTAATATTTAAGAGGTCCGTTCAAGAGTCTGATAACAGCAGGGACGAAGCTGTTCTTTAATCTGTTCATACGTGTATTCAAACTTTTATATCTTCTGCCTGATGGAAGAGGGTGAAAGAGAGTTTAACCGGGGTGGGAGAGATCTTTGATTCCCAATGATGTGGGAAGTATAGATGGAGTCAATTTGATGGAAGGCTGGTTTGCATGATGGACTGGGCTGTCATCACAACTCTCTGTAGTTTCTTGCGGTCTTGGGAAGAGCAGTTGTCATACCATGATGTGATGCATCCAGCTAGAATACATTCTATGGTGCGTCAAAAAAAATGGTTAGAGTCTGTGCAGTCATGCTGAATTTCCTTCGCCTCCTGAGAAAGTAAAGATGTTGGTGTGCTTTCTTGTCTGTTGTAGCAATGTCGGTGAACCAGGACAGATTGTTGGTGATCATGACTGCCAGGAACTTGATGCTCTCAACCATCTCCACCTCAGTACCATTGATACAGACAGGAGCGTGTCCTCCATTCTGCTTCCTGATGTCAATGACCAGCTCCTTTGTTTTGCTGACAATCCGGGAGAGATTGTTGTCTTTACATCATGTTGCTAAGCACTTCCTGTACTCTCTCTCATTGTTGCTTGAGATCCGACCCACAACAATGGTGTCGTCAGCGAACTTGTAAATGGAGTTGGTGCAGAATTTGGCCACACAGTCATGTGTGTATAAGGAGTACAGTAGGGGGCTGAGTACGCAGCCTTACGGAGCACAAGTGTCATGGAATATCGTGGAGGCATTGTTGCCTATCCTAACTGCCTGCTGTCTGTTGGCCAGGAAGTTGACAGTCCAATTACAGACAGGGAGCAGAGACCTAGATCTCGGAGTTTGGAGATGAGTTTGTTTGGAATTATGGTGTTGAAGGTAGCACTCTCGTCAATACATAGGAGCCTGACTTAGGATTCCTTATTGTCCAGATGTTTTAGAGATGAGTATAGCTCCAGAGAGATTGTACCTGCTGTGGACCTGTTGCAGCAGTAGGCAAATTGTAGTGCGAATTGTAGGTGAATGAAGGCAAGCTGAGAGTCTGGAGTTGATGTGAGCCGTGACCATCCTCTCAAAGCACTTCATAATTATGGAGGTCAGAGCCACCGGGTGATTGTCATTGAGGCACGCTGCATGATTTTTCTTTGGCACTGGGATGATGAAGGTCATCTTGAAGCAAGTGGGAACCTCACATCGTGGTAGGGAGAGGTGGAAGATGTCTGCATAAACTCCCACCAGCTGGTCCACACAGGATCTGAGTCCACGGCCAGGAGCTCCAGCCGGGCCAGTCACTTTCTGTGGGTTCACCCTTAAGAAGGCCAATTCAACGTCTGCGGTGGCGGCTGACAGTACGGGTGCATCTCCGGCTGTTGGGATGGGTGACATCATTTCACTACCCTTCTGTTCAAAGCAAGCTTCGAATGCATTGAGCTCATCAGGCAGGGATGTGCTGTTGCCCACAATTCTGTTCAACTTTGCTTTATAACCCATTATGTCATGTAAGCCTTGCCCCAAATGACGGGTGTCCATGTGGTTAGTCTGGGTCTCGAGAGTAGTATGGTGTCGCCCCTTGGCATCTCTGATAGCCTTGTGAATATCATACCTGGATTTCCTGTATAGATCAGAATTGCCTGAACTGAACGCCTGAGACCTGGACCTCAGTAGGGAGTGGATCTCCTGGTTCATCCATGGTTCCGTTTGGGGAATGTTCAGATTAACTTCTTCACCATGCAGCCATCTACACACTTACAAATGAAGCCTGTAACAGTAGTGGCATACTTTTTTTGGTCAGCAGCTGAGTTCTTCAATGTGGACCAGTCCACCAACTCTAAGCAGTCCCATAGAAGCCCTTCTGCTTCCTCAGGCCAACACTACTTTCTGTACAGTTTCCTCACACTTCAGTGTCTGATTATATTCTGACTATATTTACAGATTATTCAACAGCAAAAGTTGG
Organism: Ginglymostoma cirratum; assembly: GCA_024137785.1. Classification (NCBI taxonomy): domain Eukaryota; kingdom Metazoa; phylum Chordata; class Chondrichthyes; order Orectolobiformes; family Ginglymostomatidae; genus Ginglymostoma; species Ginglymostoma cirratum. Next base: position 2,796,168 of record JAHRHZ010000047.1, on the reverse strand, counting down.
ATCTAACCTCCTTTCCTGTGTCTATGCACTTACAGCAGCTGTCGCTAGATGTTAGTGCTAAGAACCCTGTCTGTCTGACCTTTCCTTTGTTTGGGAATTGACAGAACAAGGCTTGAAGCTTCAATTTCTTTTCTGTTACAGTTAAGTATGTACCACAGAGCACAATATATTTACCTGCTGAGCTGAGTGACAAATTGCTTGTTTCTGGCTAGTGTCTTGTACTGAATAAATGAACTCAGTTCTTACAATGGCAAAACTAAAAGCTTCCCATATAGTTCAATTGGCTGAATCAATGAGTAGTTGAAATCAGCCAGGACTGTGATTGGGAAGAAAAAATTGGCCCAGGTTCCTGTTGCTGATCATCATCCAGCAAGCCTTAGTTGAATGCTTAATATCTGCCTTCTGGTGAGGGCAGAATAGGGCTCATGTATGATAACCACTTCACCAATCCTGAGGTAGGGGAAGCAAGTCTTCCCGTTCACTCTATCCAAGCCCTTCATTATTTTGTATAACTCAATTAAGTCATCCCTCAGCTCCCTTTTTTCCAAGGAAAATAATCCTAACCTTTCCAATCTTTGCTCATTTGGTTGAATAGATTGCTGGTCCTAGATTGGGCACTTAAGCAAAATACTGCTGATATCTGTGTGATGTTTCCACTTCCTGAACTGGTCGCCTTTGTGGCCAAAGTTGATGGCGTCAGTAATATTATGATTTATTTCATTTGTGCACAAATTGGGATTTGTGTACACATTCATTAAAGTTTCCCATGTCTGCTGGTTCCAGTTTTCCATGTGAAATAATTTGGGCAAACTGCAAGTTTGTGGTCAGAGGCCTGGACAAATCAACTATCCCTACTTTGACATTACTGGTGATCTCAGGCCATAGGATGTTTGGTGATGGAAGAAGTGTCACAAGTGATGCAATTGAGTCTGATCTTCCAAGGCTGGGAATGGAACACATTTGGCAGAGAACGAGGTCACCTCTTCATTTAGTTGTCAGATGCTTGGTCTACAAAGTGCTTAATGCTAGTATGGGTAGAGTTTAATTCTCAATCTTTAGCACCCTCAGGTAAATAGGCATAAAAGAATCAATAGGCAGTTTAAAAAAAATGAAATGACTCAGTAAATTTGCTGCATGTTAGCCCTTTCTTGGCAGAAACATTAGAGACCATTCGCTGCAGGTTTACCTTTTCTTGTTGGCCATAAAGTTCGAAATGGGATGAAGCCAATAATTTATCAAATTATAAATGGCCTCTTTAGGGAATATATTGTCCAAAAGTGTAGAGTGTCCATCAGTAAAGCTTAGAAGCAAACAAAATAAGAGGCTGTTGTTCTGTATGCTGGTTGCTTAAAACCAAAATACCTCCAGCAATAGGGATAGTGTTATTTTGTTCACAGAGGATCGGTTCTGTTTAAGCACTTAATCAACTTTTTTCTTTGCATCTTGTTATACAGGCACATGCACTAGAAGCAGACATGCAGCGTGAGTTCCTAGACTTGGCTTGCATGTGCAGAACTGTAATTTGCTGTCGAGTCACACCATTGCAGAAAGCCCAAGTGGTTGAGCTTGTCAAAACATACAAGAAAGCTGTCACACTGGCTATAGGCGATGGTGCAAATGATGTCAGCATGATTAAAAGTAAGTAAAATCTGAATACAAATCTAAAAATCTGAATTGCCATCTAAATGGTGGATGAGAACTATTTTTTGTATACATTTCTATGGCCATCAGTTTCCTTTGTTTTTGAAGTCTCAAAGTTAAATCCTTCAATCAAACGATTCTGGCCCACAGTAAAATATGACTCTATGAGGAGAAGAGGTCACCTGATATTGTAATGCACAGCAAACTGAACTTGTTAAAGGGACAGTGTTGCTAAGCAACAGCATCTTGTCCTGTTCCCATGAAGACAATCTTACATGTGTGTCACAGTTAAAAATGAACAATGAGGATGACCTGGTCTTTCTGGAAATCTTTCTAAAAATTCACCTGAGGAAGAAAAATAGCTCTGATCAAAATATTTTGTTTAAATCAAGGGTAAAATTGTGCCTGGATCTAAGTGTAACAAAGTATTTACTCTGTACATTTTCCAGATGTTGAAACTATATTAAAATGTAATCTGAGGGTAATAACGATTGAAAAACATATTTAATAAGTTATCTTGCCAGTGCTGTATGAGAGATTTTTCTCAATGAAGCTTAGTCTTGGAACATTATTTAATTTAAATGTACTAGCCAATTCTTTAATTCTTTACACACAGGTGCACACATAGGAGTTGGGATCAGTGGTCAGGAAGGCATGCAAGCTGTTCTAGCTAGTGACTATTCATTTGGACAATTCAGATACCTTCAGCGACTTTTGTTAGTCCATGGGAGATGGTCCTATTTGAGAATGTGCAAGTTCCTCTATTATTTTTTCTACAAGAATTTTGCATTCACTCTTGTACACTTCTGGTTTGGTTTCTTCTGTGGATTCTCTGCCCAGGTCAGTAGCTTCTCTGAAGTATTGATAACTTGTTCTAAACAGGTTAGAGTCACTGTATTGATATCAAATTAGATGCAGAGACAGAATCAATTGCTGAGGCAGTGTTCAGGGATTTTGGCATATTCAGGTGATGTGGTTTATTTTAGACGCATTCCAAGTTGTATGAAGTTTAAAATGATAACTTTAATTTCACAATCCACATAGATTTCTTATGAATTTTATAATGAGTCATTGTGTTTTCATTTGCATTTGCAATACAGCAAGTGATGTTAAGTCGTGCATTTGCATCTAAATGAAAATCTGTTAATGTTATTAATCGTTTAAACATTATTCTAATGTCAAAACCAAATGGAATTTGCTTTAAGTCCTGGTGCATTCAAATAGAAATTAAGTGCTGTAAAATCTTCAAATTACATTTATCAGCTGATGAAAATTATCATGGAAATAATTTGAATCACTTGGAAAATATTTTGCAATTTTTGAGATTTACGTGAACGTGAGACTATAGAAATATAGCATTTGTAAAATCTCTTTGAGAATGAAGACCCCATTGAGATTTAGTAAGTCTGAATATTTGTTGATCTTTGCCTACTTATTGCATTATCAAATTGGAGTGTTTTGTATCAAGAAATGTAACAAGCTTTCTAATAAGTATCAACTTTTCAAAATCCTCTATATTGTTGTATTGCACATTTCCAGTTTAATAATTACTTTATAGTCTCAAATAGTTACATTTATTTTGAAAATTTTGAACTTGATTTGATAAATTGGTGGTTTCAATGAAATTTCACAGTCCTTTGTTTTTGCAGACTGTTTATGATCAGTGGTTTATTACCTTGTACAACATAGTTTACACTTCACTTCCTGTTCTGGCCATGGGTATATTTGATCAGGTAAAGTAGTCTTTGAATTCTGTTGAGAATAGGTGTGTTTAAGTGCATGGAATTTTTGCAGATAATAGGAACTTCTGTGTATATATGTTCTAATAAACTCTTCTGGTCCAGCATATCAGGAAATTGAGTACAGCTTTATAAATATTCCATCTGTATTGTGATTATCTGCATATTTGTTGTTCAGTTGAATGAAGGATTCATTCTACATCTACCAATACAGCTCAATGTGGCCCAAACCTGTACCAAATGCCCTCTGCTCCATTCTAAACGTTAGATGAGCATTAGTTATTTCTAATATGCTAATTTCCACCAGAACAGCTAATTGACCTTGATCATTTACTGCTGATTTCAGAGGGGTTTGTGGATTCAGCACAATTAAAAATGAGGTAGAGACTTCCAAAAATTAATTTAATTTAACACTCTTGCATCAAGATCAGGGTGAAATTATCTCTGTACAGTTAATGTAGAGAAATAGTAAACAAGTTTATCATGTTGCTTCATCATTGGTTAGATCAGGCAAAGAACAATTGGCCTTAAGAGCAGTCAGGCTAAAACTTGCGATGTTCCTTTCTAGTTTTCCTTTGTATTCCTTGTAAACATTGATATTTAATGTACTTGGATCTTTCCCATGAAACTGATGGTTATTTAGTTAAAATTACAATCAAAGTAGGAGAAAAATACTGTGAAGCATTTACGTTAGGTCAATAATTTATCGGTATGCTACTGAAACAGACACAAACTAACCAGCACCTCAGTGTGAACTCTATCTTAAAGTCGATCAGTGATGAGCTATTGTTTCATTCATTTGTGGGATTGCCTGTATTCATCTGATCAGTGTTGCGTAAAGGAATTAGTCAGGATTGAGAGCTCCTCATGTGTTTCCTGCAATGTAGAGGATCATGTTACAGCATGTATATTTTTAGCATGTATTTTTTAAAATTAAAGGACCTCCAAATGATTCTCTTCTCCACACCTGGGGAGGTATTGGCTTGAACTGAAGCTTGGGTCTTCTGGCTTCTCCATGTATTAGTTCCTAACTTTGACCACAGGAGGCAACACAGCTAAGCTTGAGATAACCGTGTGGAGCTGGAGGAACACAGCAGGCCAGGCAGCTTCAGAGGAGCAGGAAGGCTGACGTTTTGGGTCAGGACCCTTCTTCAGAAAGTTGACCCTTCGTCAGCCTTCCTGTTCCTCTGGTGCTGCCTGGCCTGCTGTGTTCCTCCAGCTCCACACTGTGTTATCTCAGACTCCAGCATCGGCAGTTCTTACTATCTCACAGCTAAGCTTGATCCTTTCTTTGCCCAACATCTACAAATGTGCACTTTCTATCCCGAGCCATTGACTACCAACTAAGATAGGGAGCCCAACTGAGATGACCTCATTCAATGCAAATCAGAGTTCACACTGAGGTGCTGGTTAGTTTGTGTCTGTCTCAGTAGCATACCGATAAATTATTTACCTAACGATGGATCAGGGCAGAGAGAGAGTGTTTCAGACCTATTTGCAGGGTAAAATAGTAATATGCTATCCAGTTCAAAATATGTTTCATCATTGTAATACATCATTATCATTGTGTGTGACTCACCGTTGTGTCTAATTTCACTTGTTTTTTTTTTCCACAGGATGTCAATGAACAGAAAAGTTTGGAATACACAAGACTTTATGAACCAGGACAACTTAATCTATTGTTCAATAAGCGGGAGTTCTTCATCTGTATAGTCCAAGGAGTCTACACCTCCATCGTCCTTTTCTTTATTCCATATGGTGCATTTTGTGACACTACACGAGATGATGGGACACATCTTTCTGATTATCAGTCATTTGCTGTTACAGTGGCAACATCGCTGGTGATTGTGGTTAGTGTGCAAGTAAGTTCTGACTTTAAAAATATCAATGCAAGATGCTTTTTCAGCTGACACCAATACTGTGTGTTTTTTTAATTTGAATGGAAAAGTCACAAATGCACAGGAATCATGTTTGCTGTTTTGTTTTAATATAAAATTAACACAATGACATATGTAGCTAAAGTATTTCATAAGAGTGGAAAAAGCCACAGGGTCTTAGGGGAGAAAAAACATGCTGAGGTGTGAGAGCATTTTGGAGGAGATGTCAAAGACTTGGCTAGACAGCTGAATCTTCAGCAATATCTTTCAGAGAAAGGGATATGGGGGATTGTCAAAGGGAGATTGTGGAGGGAATTCCAGAGAATAGGATTGAGGTGACTGAAAACTTGATGACTACTGATAGGATGGACAGACTGGAGATGCTCAAAAGATTGGAGCAAATTACTGCAGATGAAGTGTCAAAACATTAGCTTGCTCTGTCTCTCCACGGATGCTGCTGACCCACTGTGATTTGCAGCACTTTTTGTTCTCAAAAGGATGGAGTTTATTTTAATTTATTCATCCAAAGTTAGCTTGGCCAGTATTTATTGCTCATTTCTAATTACCCAGACGGCAGCACAGAGTCAACCACATTACTGTGACTCTTGAGTCACATGTAGACCAGACCAGTTATTGATGGCAGGTTTCCTTCTCTGAAGGACATTAGTGAACTAGATGGGTTTTCCAACAATCAACCATGGTTGCTATTAGACCTGCTTCCTCTTTCAGACATTTATTAAATTCAAATTTCACCATCTGCCAGGGTTGGATGAGAATCCATGTCCTCAGAATATCAGTCTGAGCTTCTGGATTAGTCATTCCGCTGAAATAACTTGACGTTGGCTGGTATCCAGTCACTAGGTCACCATTTATTTGCACGTGAAGAGTCACAGATATTCACAGAATCCCTACATTGTGGAAACAGACCCTTCGGCCTAACAAGTCCACCACGACCCTCCGAAGAACATCCCACCAAGACCCATCCCCATCCCCCTACCCTTTCCCTGTAACCCTGCATTTCCCATGGCTAACACATCTAATCTACAGATCCCTGACCACTACGGGCAATTTAGCATGGCCAATCCACCTAACTGCACATCTTTGGAGTGTGGGAGGATACTGGAGGAAACCCACACAGACACGGGAAGAACGTGCAAACTCCAAACAGACAGTCACCCAAGGGTGGAATTGAACCTGGGTCCCTGGCACTGAGAGGCAGCAGTGCTAACCACTGATCCACCGTTCCACCCCAAAATATCCCCATTATACCAATGCTTTGCCTTCTGCTAAGTCAACCAATTCTCTACCCATGCTTACAGATATCCAGCTCGCAGAGTGAACAAAACCCCTGAAACTCCTGTTTATATCCGTCAGCCTGTGCTCCCTAATTGGACCAGATTAACAGCCCCAATCAGGGAACTCATATTCTATGAGGTCCACCTGGCTGATCTCACTACAATAACTATGCCCCTGCCTTCCCCAAGACAGAGAAACATGCAGCTCAGATAATGAAATGTTTGAAACTTGGAGTCAGTGTCACATACAGTTTTTGAACAGCAGGGACTAATGAAGAGTTCATGAATATTTCTAGTATTGTCATTCTTTGGTGCCAAAGGCTCAGCTTTTCAGTGCTGCTTGGTGTATGAGGAAATCACGAAGCCTAAGCAATGAAGGCCTACATTCAGAAAGATATTCCCCATTACCACCATTTAGAAGGTTGTGTCCTAGAAAATGAATAGTCATGTCACTGTTACGATTTATAAAAATAGTTTTCTTTCAACAGTGATGGCCCCGTAGGCATCTCCTTCAAGCGGAATAAATTCATGAGCCAGTTAGTTCTTAATAAATGCATGCCTGAATCAAAATCTCAGATGTGTCCAGTCTTTCGATTTTTCAAGTCACTATTGCCTCGAGGTAACTGATCTTATAAAAATGGAAGAAGGATTTCAAAAAATTGTGGATAAATGCATGCAGAGCCTAAACATTCAATTCCCACTCAAAATGCCTAATACGTAGGAAAGCCATAAAATCTAAATCAAATTATTATTAACTTCAATAAAGTTTTAGTGTCATTATGGCACAGAAGGACCCCACACAGGCCTTCAGATCTATCTATGCTGACTCCCTAAAAACTAGTCCAGTCAGAGGTAATGACACCAGTATGTTACAGGTGGAACAGCTCCAGCTACAAGGAAATTATGTCATCCATTTACTGAGTGCATAGTTCAGTGTCAACAGAAATTGGGTGGAACAACATACGATGTATCCATTAAGATTTGAAGAGAAGTTAAGCCTTTTTGGGAAATATAATGTACGGACCAAATTAAGTTTGTCATTAAAGTTATGCTGATTTGTATATTGTTTCTTAAACATCCTGTCAGAAGGAAATTATAGTATTAGCAGTAATAACTGAAAAATAGATTGTAAAAAAAAATTAAAGACAGAGAAGTGAAGAAGTAAGTGCATTAATGCTTGTGCAAACAGAGACTCCCAATAAGTTGACACTTATTGACAGTAACGTTTATGTTTCAGTAGGCACAAGCGGCATCTTGAATCCAGGGACAGTTACAAATGATAATATTCGATGAACTAAGTTAGTTTGCAACTGAAAGCGTAGGTCACAAAGTCAGGTGTAAGAATGAAAATAATGCCATTTATGTAATGGTAATTCTTTATCCAGTATCCATAGTAGCAGAGCAGCTGGGTTTTCAGCTCTGAGCATTTGAGGCTTCTTCAGCTGTCATTTCTCATTTCTCCTCTCTACCTGATCATGGGTAGCCTCCTCGTTCCTAAAACTTTGTGGACAACAGTGCAAGCTACCATTATTGGAGGTTTCCCCGAATGAAGGGACAGGAGTTAGTGGATAGTGGTAAGATCATTGGATATGTAATGTGTGGCTGATGTCCTAAGGACTGGATTCAAATCCCCCCATGGCAGATGGTCCAGATTTTTTGTTGAATTCAAATGTCACTAAGAACAGAAATGGCAACCATGGAATCACTGCCGATTGTCATAAAAGCCTGTCTGGGTCACTAATGTCCTTTAGGGAAGAAAATCTGCCATCCTTATCAAAAGTCATCTAAGTATGACTCCAGACCCACTGTAATGTGTTAACTCTTATCTGGTCTCTGGGAAATAAAGGATGAGCATTAAATGTTGGCCCAGCCACATACCATTTAAGGAATAAAATCAAATGAGGAAGGATCTCAGAGTGGCAGTGATCTGAGAAATCCAAACAGAAAATTGCACTGAAATTACATCCATCTCGTGAGTTTCAAAATAGTGATCCTTCCAAATAAAACTGAAAGAAGGTCTGAATGCTGCAGAAGATAGAGCCAACCTTGAGATACATGCTTGAAATGTTTCACTGTCTGTACTGTAACCATTTTGACATTAAAGTCAGATACTCCCAAGTCCCAGAGATATATCTAAAACACAGGTTTCAACATTGTGAAAGAAATTGAAGGATTAAATGTGTTTAGATCATCTAAATCAACTGGAATATAACCTAGTATTTTAAAAGATGTAAGGACAATATAGATAGCTCCTAAAATTAACAAGGGGGTTAAGGAATGATAAATAATCTGTTCTGAACAATCGCAGCAAGGAGATAGAACTTGAAATTGGCATGTAACTGAGGGGTCCTATTTTTAATATTGGCCAAGAAGGTTAGAAATTTGGTTGCGTATTGGAATGCACCATATTGATATTTATTTTAAATTGAAACATCTCTGAAAACAACAGGACTGAAAGGTGTAGGAACTAAGCATGAACAGAAATCCTGGAGTTGATTTTGCATCAGTATTTACTGTGGAGAAAGACGTGAAAGCTAGGGAACTTGGGAAATAAATAATGATGATTTGAAAAGTGTCCATATTATAGAAGAGGATGTGCTGGAGATCTTAAAATGCACAAAAGTAGATAAGTGCCCAGGACCTGATGTTTCCCAGAACTTTATGGGAAGTGAGGGAAGAGATTGCCAGGCCCCTTGATGAGATATTTGTATCATTGATAGCTAGGGTGAGGTGACAGAAGACTGGAGGTTGGCTAATATGGTGGCATTATTTAAGAAAGGCCGTAAGTAAAAGCTAAGGAACTATAGATTGGTGAACCTGACGTCAGTGGTGGGTAAGTTCTTGGAGGGGATTCGGAGCGATAGGACTTACATGCATTTGGAAAGGCAAGGACTGATTAGGGAGAGCTAGCACAGCTTTGTGAATGGGAAATCATGTCTCACAACTTGATTGAGTTTTTTTGAAGAGATGACAAATAAGATTGAAGGCAGAGCAGTAGACGTTGTCCATATAGACCAGCAAAGCATTCAACCAGGTTTGGCATGGTGGTCTGGTTAGTGATGTCAGACCACATGGGATCTAGGGGGAACTAGCCAATTGGATACAAGATTGGCTTGAAGGTAGGAGCCAGAGTGTGATAGTGGAGTGTTGTTAATCAGACTGGAGGCCTGTGACCAGCAGTGTGCCACAAGGCTCGGTGCTGGAGTTTAGTTTAGATAAATGTGAGGTGTTACACTTTGATAAGGCAAACCAGGGCAGGACTTATATAGTTAATGGTGGAACCTTGAGGAGTGTTGCTGAAAAAAGAGACCTAGTGGTTCAGGTGGATAGTTCCTGGAAAGTGGAATCACAGGTAGACAGGGTGGCGAAGAAGGCATTTGGCACTCATGCCTTTATTGTTCAGAACATATGAGAATAGGAGTTGGGATGTCAAGTTGTGGCTGTACAGGGTATTGGTTAGGCCGCTTTTGGAATACTGCATGCAATTCTGGTCACCCTGCTATAGGAAGGATGTTATTAAACTTGAAAGAAAAGATTTACAAGGACGTTGCCAGGACTGGAAGGTTTGAATTATAGGAAGAGCCTGAATAGGCTGGGGCTTTTTTCCCTGGAGTGTCAGGAACTGAGGGGTGACCTTATAAAGGTTTATAAAATCATGAGGGGCATGGATAGGGTGAATAGCCAAGTCTTTTTGCCAGGGTGGGGGAGTCCAAAACTAGAGGACATAGGTTTAAGGTGAGAGGGGAAAGATTTATAAAGGACCTGAGAGATAACTTTTTCAAGCAGAGGATGGTGCATGTATGGAACAAGCTGCGAGACGAAGTGGTGGAGGCAGGTAAAATTACAACACTGAAAAGGCGAATGGACAGATATATGAATAGGAAGGGTTTAGAGGGATATGAGCCAAATGCTGGCAACTGGGATTAGGTTAGATTTGGGTGTCTGTTTGGCGTAGATGAGTTAGAATGAAGTGTTTGTTTCTGTGCTGTATGTCTCATTGATTGACCATGGGATGGGGTTGCTCAGTCTAATAGAGCTTTTGTTAGAGGTCATACCTGTAATTAGTCACTTCTTTTCAGGAAATTGTGTGGAGTAGGATCAGTAGATTTTGCGGAGAGTGTAAATCTGTGTTTTTAAGAAGCCATTTTCATTAAAACAGCATTTTTCACTCCAGAGGGTGAGCTGAAGTCTGACATTCAATCATAATTGCATTTCTGAAAAATGGAATATGTTGAAGGAATGGGTGTCTCCATACTCTAGATGAGTTTACAGAGTGAATCTAGTGATAAAGTGGGTAATTTATGAATCAATAAACCAATACTTTGATTTATTTTCATCCTAAACTGCTCCACGAGAAGATTAACTTCTAGCAAGACAGTTAGTACAACTTTGGCTGCAAATTGTGTGTATCCAGAGGATATGCCTTATGGAGGAAAGCTTTCAACTTGCATGCATTTTCTAAGTCAGTCAGATTTGGCCTAATGTTACCCCCTTTTTACGGTTAAATAGCTATGAAATGGGTAATGGCATTGCTAAGACTTATTAATGTAGAGATATGTTTTGAAGCAGATACAAAGGACATTACTCTTGCATGAAAATGTGTCATTTTGGCTGTCTGAGGTTTGGAGCAGTGTAGCAATTGAGAGAAATCCAAGTCCGTTGATATTACAGCAACATCTAGTGGCTCCTATGAAGTCTGGCAGATCATGTGCCATCTTTATTTTTAGAGTTAGTAACCTGTTCTCTTTTACTTTCAACTTACGTTAAAGTTCATTGTAAACTTTGACGCTGATGCATCATACTTAGGTAAACTACTAGCTGTGATGATTGTTTTAACTTAAATTATGTAGAATTATCACTCACCCCTCCTTGCCCCAAGATGGGTCACTCGAGGTATCACTGTACACATGGATAGAAATGTATACCAACACCTGATCCCATTATTCAAATCACAGTTATGTGATGTTTTCAAGTGAAAAATTGATGGGATGCTGATCCTGTCTACAGGTGGTTTTCTATTGCATGATTATGTTAGACCAGTGCATATACTTTGCCAATTTGATTTACTTTCTATCTATTGCCTGGAGAAGTTACCATTTGTCATTCCTGAGATTTATATTTTTATATACATATATATATTTTAAACACTTCGATGAGAGTTTCATGGAGATGAGCCCTGATTTCAACCTAACCTATCCAGCAGGAATTTCTGCAGAGCGTAAAACTGAGGGAATGTAAAAAGAGGGTTTGTCATTAATCCAGCTGCTCCAAGCAGGTTGGCTTAAAATTGTTGTTGTGGTGTTTGATCTTGTTCATTTCAAGTGATGAGATGTGGAGACAAAGTTCACTGGGATTTTACTCTTTATCTGCCCAGGGAATCAATAGCTGTTAATGGGGAATTGGGAATCAGTAGCAATTGATCCTCCCAGTCTGACCTTTACCCACTCCTCTGATTTTCTCTCTCTTTGGGCTGCATCTCCACCTATTGTTCACTGCAAACCCCTCCCCCCAAACCATCTTCTGCAAAATTACCAAGCGTTTCCTAGCTACAATCAGTTCTGAAGAAGTGTCACTGGACCTGAAACATTTATTGTACGTTCTCTCTACAGATGCTGCCAGACCTTCTGAGTTTCCCAGCAATTTCTGTTTTTATTTCTGATTTACAGCATCTGCAGTTCTTTGAGGATTTTTTGTTTGCAGTTCCATGACTACCTACTGACTATTAGTACCCTTAAACAATGTGCACCATAGGCCTGAAACATAGCTAACATCTATAAGAGTGAAGACTGACTTAAAGTTATTATTCAGCAGCTCTGCTATAACCTGAGAATCAGTTTGAAGCTACCTTACAGTATTGTTAATCCCTTTCATAGTCCTTACTAATCTTTTAACTTCTAACACAGTTTAAAAAATTACCATACTGCTGACTTCTTTTCTGGGGATCTCTTTGCTAATCTTGTGGCTTCTTTTTAATTTCATGAAAATACTGTGTTCTTTTCTCATGAGTTAAATGTTCTAAGTGATCAGAATGCCTTCTGTTGCAATCAGATTTGCACCTACATTTCTTGTTAACTTTCATAGTTTTAATATTCTATGAGCCCTTCTTTTAAACATGAGTAAATAATGGCTTCATTCTGTTTAAAAACAGTTTTAAATCTAACCCAGTCATCTTCATCACTTGATTTTCTTCTTAGAGTATTACCCAGTCAAATTTTGTCACATTTTCTGCCATTTATGTGAAGCTAGCCCCTTTAAAATGAGATGGCAACATTAGACAAGATTACAAAATAGTAAGATTAACCCTAATTATATTATGATCAGAGCTGAGCAGTGCCATACAAGTACCTCCCTTTAAGAGAATTCATTGTTAAGGACTTCATGTGCCCTGTGTGCATAATGTTATAGCGTTGCCTTGCAGTTAGTTGGCTTTAGGTTTGCAAACTGTACACTCCAAAATCTTGTAACGCCTGCTTTATAACTTATAATGTGTATCACAACTTTAAACAAAATAATACACAATTAATCGTTCCCTGATGAGTTACTAATCATTAGACTATTGTCATTAACAATTGCTTGTTCAATGAAGTGTGACAGAAAAATGTTTCTGGAGTATTGTTAAACCATATTGTCTTTAACCCATATTGTTTGTTTACAAATTGGCTGTCACATGTTCTATGTAAGAACAGTGACTCTTCTTAACAAAAACACTTTATTTGGGGCTTTCAAACACAGTTTTTTTTCCCTTTGACGTTGGGAATATGCATTTATGTAGAACCTTTTCATGCATTTTACATGTCACTTGTCACAGAACATTTTGATTTAGTGTAATTACCATAAAACAATACAAAAAAACATTTTACTTCCACACCTTCTATTCAAATGTCAGAATCTTCAATCAGAACTGTAGATGGGACATTATATCAATGAATATAAAACAGAGAACTGGAGATACTGGAAATCTGGAATGAAAACAGAAATTGCTGGAGAAATTGTATCAGAGATAAAAGGTACTGCAGATGCTGGAGAATCCGAGATAACAAGCATGGGGCTGGATGAACACAGCAGGTCAAGCAGCATCATAGGAGCAGGAAAACTTGACGTTTCGGGCCTAAACCCTTCATCAGAAATGCTTTAAATGCAGCTCATCCAAACCAAGCTTCAGCATACCAGCCGAGCAGCACAATTGGCAGGGTTTAGGCCCGAAACGTCAAGTTTTCCTGCTCCTATGATGCTGCTTGACCTGCTGTGTTCATCCAGCCCCATGCTTGTTATTGCTGGAGAAATTCATGTCTGGCAGCTTCTGAAGCACCTTGAGGGTTCGCTGGACTCAAAACATTAACTCTGCTTTCTTTCCACAAATGCTGCAAGACATGCTGAGTTTCTCCTGCAATTTCTGTTTTTATTATATCAGTGACTCCTTGTTTTACAAGCAGGTGTAGTTCAGTTGAAGTTCAGAAAAATAATACAAATTGTATTTTATTTATTTGTTCCTTTTCCTCCGCTCTCCTATCTTCCAACTGCGGCTATGGTTCAAAAATCTGGCACTGTAGTTGTGCATGGCTACATACTGGGACGTTGTGCAATATGTCCATTGCTGACCACTGGTGCCAGAATATGAAAAGTAGGATGACTGCATGAAACAGTACATATTTGTGCTTTTAAATGTATCAAAGGATGTAATTTGATGAGAAATGACTGCAAAAAGGATTTCTGTCCTGCTGTTTGTAACACAAGTAGGTGATGTGTAAATCTGTACAAGAGCTGTATATTGGCTTAACAGTCCTCCAGGTTTCCTTGATGACAAGATGTTACTCCTTTTAATGGATTACAGATGTAGTGCTGCACTCACAAACAAATGGACAAGGTATTGTACCAGTGAATCTGTTTAGAACTTTTTCATTTATGATGGATTTCCTAAAAAGAACTTCATTCGGCTACAGGAATATCTACCTCTGATACTTCAGTTGTGAATATGCAATATCATTTTGTAAAATCTGTGTCAAATTAGCTGTTACCCCATTTATAACATGAATACAATCTGCAGTTATTTTCTAATAGATATGTATATCAGCTGCATTCCGCACCATTGAATGTTAAATCTGATTTTTTATAGATTTGTTAAATATTTTAGATATTCATCCTTTTTCTTTTCTGATGTGCTACATGAAGTAGATACTTAAAAATGAATAGTACATAAAATAAGCACCGATCTGATAATTGATATCAAATAACTCCATCATTTAAAAGGTAAAGTACTTGTTCAGGACTAATACTAGTAAAGAAATTTTGCATTTAATTTAACTGTTGATTTTCAAGCATTTCTTAAATTGATTTCTCTTGGGGTGTAAGGCTGTTTAGAATTATGGCATAAAAATTGATTACGTATAAATAATAGTATGGTGTTTTTGCAACTCACCCAGCAATTCAGATGCTGCACTAATCATTCAGGGATTTAAGTTCATATACCCCAGTGGCATTTTGAGACTTTTAAATTCAGTGTTTAAAAAATCTTCAGTGTTTAAAAAATGTTAAGAAAAATAGTGGTAAGTGTAGAAATTAATGCAAAGCTTTTGGATTGCTATAAAAACCTAACTGGTTCACAAACTTTCTTCCCTGAAGAAATCTGTTGTGTTTATCCAGCCCAGCCTGTAAATGACTCCAGTCCAACACCAATATGCATAACTTTTCAACAACAAGTTGGCCTAACAATCCATTCAGTTGTATCAAACCACTAAATAGCATTTTGAGCGTCTTCACACACAGACTGTAGCAGTTCTAAACACTAGCCAGTGCCAGCTTCCCAAGTCAACTAGAGTGAGGAAATAAATGCCAATATTGCCAGTGATGCTCTATCCTGAGTTTAATTTTTATAATTCTGTTGACAGATTGGGCTTGACACTAGCTACTGGACTGCAGTGAATCATTTCTTCATATGGGGGAGCGTGGCTGTCTATTTCTCCATTTTATTTGCCATGCACAGTGATGGATTGTTCGCAATATTCCCAGGCCAGTTTCCTTTTGTAGGTAAGTCTCTGAAACATTAACTTAATGCAGATTTGCTATAGCAATGAAGATAGCTGTTAATCTGATGATTTTCTGACTAGTATATCTTGTCATCACCTGAACATATTAAACTCTGAAGCTTAATGGATTATACAACTAGCTGCCTAAGTCACTATCCAGTTATACACAGTTTTTGACATTTGGAGTCTCCAGTGAGAAAGATTCGATTTTTGTTCTGTTACTGGTCAGTTTAGTTTGGAACCAATTAAATTAGCTCAAAATTGACATTTGCAACTTAAATTTAGGCATGGATCTCTTTGTCAAAATTACTTTAGTACTCATGTTCAAAGATAGAAAATAAGAAATATGAAAACAATGGCTAAATCTTCATGGATATATTTGTGCATTGATGCGCTACATTCAATCAATCTGTAAGGAACGTGTTTGCAACTTAATTACAAATATTGAATCAAGTTCAGCTACAGCACTTCAGGTACCTAAAATTGTAAACATTTGTGCCTTCAGGAAATGCTCGGAATTCCCTGGCCCATCTTACAGTGTGGCTGGTCATAATCGTGACCACAGTACTATGCATCGTGCCAGTAGTCGCAATCAGGTTCCTGATGGTAGATTTGAAACCAACCTTGAGTGACAAGGTACATATTCAGTTATTTTTTCACCTTTTGATTGTTTTTCGTCTGTGTTGTAAAATGCAGACCCTAGCATGTACGTTGTAAAACCATCAAAGTGAGATTTTTCCAACCTTGAGACTTACGAATCAAAGAATAGCTGTACTATGTTCGCTTTCTTGACTAATTTGTTCTGAACATTTAACACTTTGAATGAAGAAATTCCTCAGACCTGTTGGAAGTATTTCTCATCAATTCAAACTAATATCCTCCCCCTACTTTGTTGACTTAATTTAGAATAACCTTCTGGGTTTATTCTTCCCAGACTTCCAATATTTTGCATGGCTTAATGATGTTTGTTTACATTTGTTGCCCTCCCACATAACTTATGCATGTACATTCCATTGTTGCATTGTTAAATTCTAAAGTGCAGTCTTCCTCATACTCCCTATTACACCAAGACCTACTCTCTTTCTCTCTCTCATCCCTCATTTTGTTTCACTGTCCCCACTTTCCAGCAACATTTTTCAAATTATGTACATACAACTTTGTATTGATCAATATTAATTAATATTGAGCCATTGGTGCTACCAATATAAATCCTTTGGCAACTATTTTAATGAGGGAGCAGCTTGGAAACCCAATGTTTCCAAGGCAACTAAGCCAAGGAAGCTCCAACAAATAAGAATGCAATAACACTGACTTTACAAACATCCTGGTTTCATGGTGATGATTCTCCCTGTTTTATTAGGAGTTGTAGAAGGCTGAAGACGGGTAGATCACCACCAGATAGTGATGCAGATGTGCCACAGATTATTTACATCAGGATAATTGGGCCAATATTACTCGGGACAGACCTCTGTAGTAACAACCTGTAAAAGGGGAAACTCTCTAAAAAGGTGGACCAGCAATGGAAATTTATCTAAATATCCATTTTTTGGTTAGAAGCTACTGGTCCTTTACCATATCTTTATCTAAAGTGCAGGTCCAAATAAGTACAGCTCACTTTCAAAACAGTGTTTATAAAGTTTCCAGAAAGCTTCCTCTATTGGCTTTAAATCTGTTCCGCTTTTGTCTAACGGTTCAGGTTTCAGTCATGGCTCTAGAATGATAAGTAAAGCTTTTGTCCCAAAAATATACTGTATTCATAAAATTTGTAAAAGTACCTTACATAACAGGTGAAATTTAACAATACATAGAGTGCAACATGATTAGTTTCTTTCAATACAACCCACTACATTTGCTATGGTTATAGGACCAATAGAGTTCATTTCAAACTTCTGTGGTGCATACAGCTTCAAGAGTTTTTTTTTACATAGCCCTTTGGTTTACTTCAGTGTCTTTCCACATTGAACCTCTGTGGCAGCTGTCCCAAGCTTTCATCTGTCCTTCAGCACATGGACATAAAACCTGGAAACTGCTGGTATGCAACACCCAATCATTGTTAGCTCCTTACATCAAAAGACAAGCAAATTTCAAGTAGAGCAAAGAGTGATTTCCATTAAGTTGATGATCTTCCAGCAGCAGTTAATATTTCTGTTAGTGCGTGTCCCTGAGAGATCCCTTACATAGAGTCCTGTGGTACTGAGTTGCTTGGAATGAAGCATTGCATCTTCTTCAGGAACTGTTTTACAAAAACACATTCCGAGAAGGAGGTGGCTTACAGGTTCCTGCCCAACACAACTGCCTTGAGGGTGGTGAGACTCCGAGCATACAGGAAGGATCTGATGGGGAAACTGCATAATTACACTCTAGTAATTGTTTGGGGATCTCAACTTTCTCCAGTTTGCAAATGAATAGTAGCCTGTTGATTGTCCAACTGTCAGTAATGGTCCAAATTGTCCACTAATTCAGCAAGAGCATTAACCACATGATTTTTTGAGAACTCTTTTGTCCAAATTTTGAAAAAAAAAGTCTTTTATTAAAAGAAACCTTACACAATTTTATTGACTATTACCCAGAAATCCAACTTAACTTATTTTTAAAAAAAACCTCTGTAAAATCAGTTCCCAAAGTTAAGTCTTTTTCTTTTGTTTTTTTTTTATTTTCAGGTACGATACATGCAACGTGTCAGAAGAAAACAGAAGCCAGTGCAGCATCGTATGCGGCGTGTAAACCGTACCAGCTCAAGAAGGTCTGGCTACGCATTTGCCCATCAAGAGGGCTTTGGTGAGCTCATTACCTCAGGAAGGAACATGCGATTCAGTAAACCATCGATGGTGACAACTGGGAAGTCAATGTCGAGCAGCACCAGCTGGATTGAAACTTTACGAAAGAAAACAACAGACACAGTAAATAGCTTTGGCAGCGACAAAAATATAAAACAGTAAAGCAGCAGTCATTTGGAAGGAAGGATGCTTTACTTTGTTTCAAACTTGGCCATAGTTTGTACTGTGCTGCATGTCTGCAAAGCTCAAATCACTATTGGCTGAAGAGTCACCAAGGAATGAACTCTCGTTTCAGAGCTGTTGTGTGCCAAGTTTGTCATGCAATGTTGGACAAACATGGTGGATTCTTCGTTGCCAAGTGGCAAATGTTAGCAAGAAAGATTTCTAACTTGCAATTTGTGTAAGCTTGACAAAAACGTCAGCTCAATTGAAATTGAGCATTTTGAGGCACTTGTCAGTATATCAGCTGACATCCCTGTTACAAAGCAAATTTTTATTCTAAGCTGTAAATATTTTTTAGCTTTTGAAAACATTTTTGTAATGCAAGAGAGCAACAGTTGCATTATGAAATGCTGCTCAACATAAATGGACCTATATAAATAAGATTATGGAAGATTGGCCAAGCAACTGTACATAATATAATTCAATTCATTCACTAGAGGGACCCAACTATATTCTATTCTGTCTAAGAATGTTACACTGTGGTCCTGTAGCTATGACCTCATTTGAGGAAATTAGTGCCTTTGAGTTTTCCTCACATGAGGAAACAACTTTATTTGAATGTATGTATGTATGTATGGTTTTGAAAACTACACATTGCATTTACAAACTCTTTCTGCTTTAATGGTTCAGTTTAACTTCACTTTCTGATTGTATTTCTGCACTGAAGTACAACAGCTAACCTTATCAGAATTGTTACATTTGCAACATGTTTTCTACAAGATATTTGCTCTTCATGCCGTTACTCTTTATATATCAATGTATTCGCACTATTTTTCCAAGAGGGAACATCAAGCAGACAAAGTCTGTTTTAAGACTTTGTGGACATAGTAAACACACATTTGGTTTCAGTCTTGTTCAAATGTGTCTTTAGTACAGACTATTAGCCACCTCTATCTCCCAGCAATGTTTCACTGTTTGGCTGTTCAGAGTGTCAGTTATCCTTTTTTTTAGGACTTTGCTGTACATGTCTTAGTTGCCTCATTTTCTCCAGTATAGCATCAACAACACTTCAAAAGTATTTCATCAGTTGTGAAAGTCTTTCTTGATGTCATATTAGGCACTATGTGAATGCAGTTATTTCATTCTATAGAAGGAGCCCATTACCATTTTGGTAATTTAATTTCTGACAGTAGTATTGAACTTCAGCAAACATCGTTAAAATATCTCTTGTCTTTAGCATTACTGATTATTTACATTTGTTGTATTAAAACTGGTCCATATCTCTAGAATCCAACAGTACTGTACCTGTACTGTTATGGATTAAGTGAAGGTAGACACACAGTACAATGCAGCTGTGCATTTTCAGCGGACAAGGTAATAAACAAGAAGACTTCACCTCACCTCTCCCAATTTTGATAAAACAGAAAATCTGGCCTCTGATGCATTGCCAACACCCAACTCAACAGCAGTGAATTATTTCTAACTCAGCAGTTGCAACCTTCTCTCTGCCTTACTGAGGACAAAATGGTCCCTTGAGCCCATCCACGGGGAGCATCAATCTGACCTTTCAGTCCCATTCCCAGAGATCAGACAATTGCTATCTTATTGAAAACAGCTTCAGACTTTTCTCTAACTAAGGATGAATTATCATTTCTCATTAACCCAATCACAGATGTGGCCTTCCATTGACACCCGACCCCAGCCACATTCAAACACTTGAACAAATAAGACATTGCCAAGAACTACAAAATGCTTCATTATCCTCTATCCCCTCTCCCCTGCCATTGTGCTCTTTTTTTCTTCCCATTCATCCTTCTCCTCCTCCTGCACCTTCATTTTCTCCCCTTTTCCTTCTTTCACCTCTGATCTACTTCCAGTTGTCGATTCCCTTCTAATCTGATTGACATGAGTACTGATCTTACCCTCAACATCTCAGAATGTTGACCATTGCATTTGAAGTCCACATTCCATCTGAAGTGGAGTATTGCCCTCAGTCAGTGTCCAAACTGTATCTTCTGCTTTTTTTTTATCTGTTGTGCACCCTAATCTGCTCATCATTATAGTTATGAACTGGATTAGTGATCCAGAGGTCCGGGCTAATGATTTGGAGACAAGTTCAAATCCCACCATGACACTAGGGAATTTAAATTCAGTTCATAAATAAAACTGGAATAAAAAATGTCAGTGTTAGTATTGGTGGCTATGAAAGCTACCAGATTGTCATTTTTTTTAAGATCAATAAATGGCCTTGAGGGAAGGAAATCTGCTCACCTGATTGGATCTGGCTTATATGTGACTCCTGGCCAACAGGAAACCATAGTGACCTGCGTGCCAGGTTTGTAAGGGCAGGGGAAGCTTTCTTCTATTGCCCCAAGTGGGAAGTGCTGTTGGGATACATGAATGGGGATGGGTAAAGGATGGCAGCTGAGAGCCACCCATGCCCTTGCCTCCAACCTCCCATTCCCTGTGGTCTCCATCTTGTGAGTTACTTAGACCAGGAGGCTTTAGAACCTAGAAGATATTGGTGTCCTGGACACCAGTGTTGAGGCCTCTGTTAGACCAAGAAACCCACCCACACTTACCTGTGAGCTATTCGTGACCTGATTAAGGGTGACACGGTGACTGAATGGTCAACATTGCTGCCTCACAGCGCTAGGGACCCAGGGTCATTTCCAGTCTCAAGTGACTGTGCAAACCCCACACAAACAATCTCCCTGTGTCTGCGTGGGTTTCCTCTGCCTACTCCGGTTTCCTCCCACAGTCCAAAGGTGTGCAGGATAGGTAGATTGGCCATGCTAAATTGCCGGGGATGTGTGCGCTAGGTGGGTTAGCTGCGGTAAATGCAAAAGTCTGGGAATAAAGTAGAGACCTGGGTCTGGATTGGTTGCTCTTTGGAGGTTCAGTGTAGACTTTTTGGGCCGAATGGCCTCTTTCCACGCGTAGGGATTCCATGATTGGCAGATGAATAGATGAGTATTTTTCAATGGTGGGGTGCACATAACAGTCAACCAAAAATTTGGAGACCTGCCTGAAACTTAAAAGTTCTTGCTAGAGTTGTTTCACCCTTCTCACAGGTACAATTTAAGTAAATAATCTAAGAAAGAAAAATGTCTCTCAAAACTCATTATGTAGAAAAAAATTCACCCCGAGTCCAAGACCAAACATCGAGTTCTTGTTGAAGAGTGGAGCTGTTATGGGAACATAGGAAATAGGAACAGGAGTGGGCCATTTGTCCCCTCAAGCCCATCCTGCCATTCAACAAGATCATGACTGATCTGCATTAGGCCTCAACTCTTCATTCACGCCAGCTCCTCAAGCCCTCAGCTTCCTGATATTTCAAAAAATCTAGCTGCCTCCTCTTTAAAGACTTGCAGTGATCTAACCTCGCCAACTCTCTGGAGTAGAGAATTCTAGCTATTCATTACCGTATGGGAGAAAAAGTTTCTTTCTCGTCCCAGTTTTAAATGAGTGCCCCTTATTCTATAAGTATCTCCTCATGGCTTGAAATTCGCCCCACTCGTGGAAACATTTTCTCAATATTTACCCTGTTAAGCCCCCTCAGAATTTTGTATGTTTCAATAAGATCAGCCCTCATTCTTCTAAACCAGAATGAATAAAGCCTTAAACTGATTAGCCATTCTTGACAGCCTTTTATCCCAGGAATCAGTGTAGTGAATCTGTTTTGAACTGCCTCTAATGCTAGCACATCTTTTTTTACATATAGGGACTAAAACTGTACAATGTCCTCTCGGTGCAGCCTCGTCAACACACAGTATAGTTGTAACAAGACATTCTCATTTTAACGCTACCCCATATTCCAACACACTAGCAATAAAGACCAAAATGTAATTTGCCATTCGAATTACTTGTTCCACCTGCTTGCTAACTTATTGTGTTTCACGCAGATCTCTCTGCAGTTCATTTTTTGGAGTCTCCAGTTAAATAATTAACAGCCATTGATTCTTATCAAAGTGCATTACCTCACACATTCCTACATTAAACTCTATCTGCTAAGCTTTGTCTGCTTGCTCAGTCTGTCTATATCCCATTGCAGATTCTCATGTCCTCATCTCATGCCCTGCCACCTATTTTTGTATCATCAGCAAATTTACACTCTGCCCCTCCTACAAGTCATTAATTCAGATGGGAAATAGTTAAGGCCCCTGGACTGATCCTTAGTTATGTCTTTCCAACCTGAAAAAAGACTGATTAATCCTAATTCTATATTCTGTGTTAACAATCCCCAATCCATGCTAATATATTACCCTCAATACTGTGAGTTCCTGTCCTATGCAATAACTTTTCCTGTGCCACCTTATTAAAATGCCTTTGAAATTCTAAATTCGCTGTATCTACCAGTTCCCCTTCATCAACTCTGCTTGTTATAGCCTTGAAGAACTCAAGCAGATTTGTCAAACTTAATTTCCCTTTCACAAAGCCATTTTGACTCTGATTGCATTACGCTATGTCCTGCTATTTTTTTCTTTAATAATAGATTCTAACATTTTCTCATCAACAGATGTGAGGCTAAGTGGTCTATAATTTCTTGTTTTCGGTGTCCTTTCTTGAACAGGGTCACATTAATGTTTTTTCCAGCTGGAATCCACCCAGAATCTAGTGAGTTTCAGGAATGTTTCGACAAATTCCTCCACTATCTCTCTAGCCACTTCCTTTAAATTCCTTGGATACGGGTCATCAGATCCTGGTGATTGTCTCCCTTTGTGTTAATTTTTCCATATCAGGAAGTTTATGTTTAGTAGGCCTAATGCTTCAATTTTGCTGTCATTCCTTTAAACCAATATTTTGTTACATATCTCCAGTTATCTTATTTTCATGTTTGTCAATTTTGTCAATTCTTTTAGGGAATCTAAGCTACTTTCAAATATCCCAGGTCTTTATAAAATTTACTGATACTTGGAGTTGAATTCCCTCATAATTGTCCTGAAACAGACAAAGTTTGGGAAACATCCATTATATGATAAGAAGCCAAAGTCTGCTGAATGGGAAACCGTATGTGTGTACGTATGGAGAGAGGGTTCCCAGATGGAAATTAGGTGCACAGATAAAATATACAAAACATTAAATGTAACAGATGTGTGATACAGTGAGAATTCCCTGTTGAGAGTCACCCCTCCTGCTCTTGTTTCTGACCCCTGTGGCTTCTCTTCGTGGCCCCTGGCCCAAAATGCAATTGATTGAGACTTGCTCCTGAGGATGTTGGGTGTCCTCCCATCAGCAGCCATGGCCTTCATAGTGGCTTTACCAAGTGTGAGAGCTGCCAGCCTCTGATTGGCTGCCCTCCAAATAGCCTGACCGGAGGAAGAAATGGTGGGCCATGATCTAAACAGACACGTGTCTGACCACCTTCCCAGCAAGCATGGGAGATTACCAATGAAAATGGATATTCCCGGTCTTGGTGTCTCTTTTCGTTTCCTTTTTCATGTTTTCTAAGTTGTGAATGTTAGTGTTTGGTACCTTGAGTCACTGCTGCACTTAAAGTATCAGATTCTAACTCAGGATAGAGCCTTTTGTCATTCAACTGCAGCCAGTTTAACAACCATTTGGAGTCAATAGTTCCATTTCATTTTGTGTTCCTTGAAGCAAATGAAATTACTTTTCCAGTAACTGTTGCCCATGACCTTTGGTCTAGCACATATGATCTCAAAGCCTGTGAGAATGGCCTCAATTTTTTTGCAGGAACATGAAGCATCGACTTCAGATGCTGAAAGAATGTCTTCAATTTCCAACTGTGCCACCTTACTCAATTAGAAAACTATAGCAAGCTTTCAGAATGGTGTTAGAAATGCAATAAGCTTGTCATGTTTATGACTCTGTTTTAGTTCAGAATGAAAGGAGTGGTGTGACTCGTGCTGAATTCTGTTGGCAGAAAATATAGATGGCTATTTTTTAACGATTAAAAAAGGAGGGCAAGTTATTGTACTGGGAAGCAGGTGCAAGATATCCATACTTGTAGCAAATAGAAGAAGCATGCCCATTGGTTGATTAGTTGAAGTGGTTTCAGCTTGGCGCTAATAATGCCAAGGTCATGGGTTCAATCCCTATACTGTTCAAACCTGTAGCTTGCAATTGAGACTTTAATGCTTCACAGGCCCTCAGTGGTGGCATCCCTACACCTGGATTGAGCGGCCAGGGTTCAAGACTGAGCTCCTCTAGAGGTGTGTAATAACATCTCTGAACAGATTGATTAGAAAAGTAAGTTAAATTTTTTAAAGAAGTGGAAGATACACAAATGGTAACAATGGACAGATGGTTAGTTTCATTGAGGATATCAGTTTGTAAATTATTATACTTTATGCTGGTTTATTTAATTCTGAGGGAATAGATTTGGGAGTCTAAAGATTATCTAATTAGCATTCTACCTGGGTTCAAAGGCCCATGTGATTCAAATTGCAATGAAGATGGGTTTTGAGAGAGGGAGGTTGCACTTGATGGCATTTTAAGATCGAATTATAAGATTCTCCTAAAGGGTATCCCTGAATTTCACGGACTGATCAGTACACCAGGATATGAGAGAGAGGAGGAGCAGATAGAGGCAGTAAGTGTCTGTTGTTTACTACATAGAAGTGTGACGGGAGTTCGCACTTAGATTAAAATAACCAAATTTTTAATTATTTAAATTTTTTAAAAATCGCGTGTCTTGAACTGGAGAAAGGTTCTCCATCAAGAACTGTCATTGCTAATGATAATTCTTGGATTGAAAGTTATCAGACTAGGCAACGGAATGAACAAAAGCAAACCCTCAGAAGCTAAGAATCACTTTGGACTAGTTCCAAGAGAATTGAATGTCTAATTATGGAATACTGTAAAATATAACCATGAAGTGGCCTTTCAGCTGTGTTGAAAGTAAAGGGGGAAAGTTCTGTTCTATGGTTTAGGTATAAGTTGCACACTGAAACAATGTTTTGTCAATGTTACTTTTATTTGGCTTATTACACTAAATGTTTTCAAATGTGGACACTTATTATGTCATGCTTTTAGCTACTGGAAATTTCAGTTTGCTTATAAAATTATTGGCCTCTATCGTAGCAATGGCAAGGAATATGCTAAATTTCTGTTGCTAGAATATTCACCAAGAAACAAAAACAAGCTTTTGATTTTCATAACTCTTCTACAAGAGATTTGGGTTTGACCAGTGCTGACAATAGATGTCAATATGACAATCTTTTCATACAGCAACGAATAAGAAACAAACTGGATAATTTGATTTGATGTTATTGATTGAGGGATAAATGCTGAATAGGACACCAAAGAACTCCCTCCTCTTTTCAGAACAGTGTCAGGCATTTTTAATGTCTATCTGCAAGCACAGATAAGACCTTGATTCAATAAGTCATATTAAAATCAGTCTCCTAAATTGCAGCCTTCCTTCAGTTTTACAATCAATTATTAACCTAAATGATGTCCTTAAACGAAGCTTGAAGCCACAATGTTCTGATTGCCACTGAATCAAGACTGATATCTGTTCATGTAAACATATTTACGTTTTCTATCCCACTGTATCTCAGATATTAGTTTCCATTCATTTATAATATGGCTGCATTAAATCAGATTTGGCTGCAATTGCAAATTGGCTTACAAAAAAGGCAGGAATGTCTCATTCATGCAGATAAGTAAATAGTTATTCGAAATGGAGTAACAGCATCTTTTCAGCTCTCATCTGTCTAGGTTCAAATTTATTTTAATTAGAAGAGAGAAAAGTCTTCCTTCTCTGACAGAAAGTTAAGGGCTCAAAACTGTATCAATTTTTCATGTTCTGCACCTCACACTTCTTTATAACTATCTTCTGAAAGCACAGTAATTAGCATTAATTTCACAAAATTTTACTGTCACTCATCTGCCATCAAGCACAAACTATTATTGTATTTAAATATTCCATGTATAGAAATAATTCATATAAGGTAAACGTTCATTGTTCAAATAATATCAAGATTGTTACTCAGTAAAATATGAGAGTCTATATACTAATTTATAAAAAGATTTTTTTATTTTCAATATTTAGGTAGATTGTCTTTCCTTTTGTGGCATATATCATAAATACACTTTTTAAATCAGAAATATAGCTAATCAAGAAGCATAATTTTAACTTCTATTATGAAAATCCATACTTCTACAAAATATTAGATCTTAATTAAAGGAAATGGTTAAAAAAATCTCTCTGTGCAATAATAAAGTGTACATTGTATAGAAATGCATGGATACCAAAGAGTTTTAGCTCTTTATTTGTAAAATGCAGAAAATGTGTTTACATCTGTAATGTATAATTCTAACATTATACATTTGTTTATTGGAAAAATATGAAGCATCAGTGCAGTTTATATATTTTTATCACCGCTTGTGTCTTCTGCTGTAATTTGAGTATTTGAAGCTAATTGAATATGAAAGAAATGTACATTTTTGCATGTCTAAATCTGGTTTTGTGTTTTTGAGTATAAAACAAATCTTCAATACTACAACATATTTGAAATCTCATCATAGTTGCACCTCCTTCCCCATCTTAGTTTCTTTTCCGTCTGAGCAGATTCAATAATAAGTTTGAAAAGGGAATTGGATATCAATTTGAAAAGTAAAATATTGCAGGTCTTTAGGGAAAAAGCAAAAGAATGGGACTAAATAGGATAGCTCTTTCAAGGAGCAGGTGCAAGAACAATGGGTCGAATGGCCTTTTTCTGTGCTGTTAACATTCTGTGATTTGTGACTAGTTAGTTTGAAGGTATTCACCACAAACATTTCAACCCACTGAATCGTCAATTTAATACCAGCAGGAGACAGTCATTCAAAGTGGTTACTTTTTGATGACATCTTTGTGGCCAAATGCTTTGTGAAGTTAATGTTTGTGAAATAAAGTTTAACTTTTCCTTATTTGCTATTTTGGAACTCCATTAAATGTCAAAGCTACAGTGGAGAATACAGGGATGGGAAATGACTATTTACCCGAGCAAATTTCATCATCTTATCAAACCACCCAAATGTACTTTGCATCTGAGAGCACAGAGTACAGTCAGTTCAGAGGAAGATAGGTTGGCATGGATAAGGAGTGGGGGTTCAGAGAAACTGAAGCAACCAGTGTCACATCGACAGTTCTTGATGAACAAGCTGAGTGCAAGTAAACAGCCAGAGAGAGAGGTCCAGGTGGAGGGAGGGTATTGGAGGTGGGTGAAGGAGTCTATGAGACAGGGAGAGGACTTTTGTCCAAAGAAATGGGCAAGAAGGCGAAGGTGATGGAAGAAGAGTTTAACATAGTTTTATTCCTCTGCATCCCCACTTTAACAAATTTCAGGTATGAAATTGAGATGTTTGCTAAATACAAACCATTCAGCATCAGACAGCAGAAAGTCGGAAGGGGTAGTGAATAGATAACAGAAGATGTGTTGGGAGAGGGGATGGAGTCAGAGGGAAGGGGAGGGAAGGAAGACTCCAGTGGGTTGTGGGTATCTCTACTTATTCATTGCTCACGATGTGGTCTCCTCTACCTTGGGGAAATAAAGTATGGATTGGGTGACTGCTTTACAGAACACCTATGTTCTGTCTGCTAAAATGACCCTGATCTTCAGGTTGCCTACCACTTTAACACAACACCATATTCCCTGGCCAACATCTCTGTCTCGGGCTTGCTGCAATCCTCCAGCGAAGCTCAGCACAAGCTGAAAGAACAGCATCTCATTTTTCACTGGGAACTCTGCAACCTTCAGGACTCAGTATTGTGTTCAACGTTACAGAATGTTAAAAAGAGGGTTTGTCACGAACCCAGCTGTTCCAAGCATGTTGGCTTAAAATTGCTGTTGTGACGTATGGTTTTATTTGTTTCTCATGGACAAATTTCACTGGGATTTTGCTCTTTATCTGCCCAGGGAATCAATAGCTGCTAATTGAGAATTGGGAATAAGCAGCTATTGATTCCCCCAGGGCGACTTTTACCCAATCCTGGGTCTGTCCAACTGTCTTTCTCTCTCTCTGGGCTCGATCTCCATCTATCATTTACTCTAAACCCCTCCCCCCCCCCTCCACCCCATCTTCTGCATAAATACCAATGTTTTCCCAGCTACCATCAGCCCTGAAGATGTGTCACTAGACCCAAAACATTAACTCTGATTTCTCTACACAGGTGCTGGCAGGCCTACTGAGTTTTTCCAGTAATTTCTGTTTTTGATATACAGCAGGATCTTGGGATGCAAATCCATAGCTCCCTGAAAGTGACAACACACGTGAATGGGGTAGTCAAGGAGGCGTACAGCATGGTCATCTTCATCGATCAGGGCTTTGAGTATAAAAGTTGCCATGATATGTTGCAGCGGTGTAAAACTTTAGTTAGCTACATTTGGAGGGCTGTGTGCAGTTCCCATTCACCACATTATAGAAGGATGTGGAGGCTTTAGAGAGAAAGCAAAAGAGGTTTACCAGGATGTTGTCTAGATTAAATTGTACCAGCAATAAAGAGATGTTGGACAAACTTAGATTGTTTTTGCTAGAGCATCAGAGGCTGAGAGACAACCAGATACATGTGTATAGAACTATGACAGGCAAAGATAAAGTGAATAGTCAGTATCATTTCCCAGGATGGAAATGTCAAATACAAGGGGCATAGGTTTAAGGTGAGAGAGGGAAAGTTTTTAAAGGAGATGTGTAAGGCAAGTTTTTTTACACAGAGTGGTAGGTGCCTGGAACAAACTACCAGGAGAGAGATGTAGAAGCAGACTTGATAGCAACACCTAAGAGGCATTTGGACAGACACATGAACAGGCAGGGAATAGAGGGATATGGATCGTTTGCAGGCAGATGAGATTAGTTTAGCATGGCATCATGGTTCCCTCAGATGTGGAGGGCCAAAGGGCCTGTCCTGTATTGTATTGTTCTACGTTCTATACATTAATGTGTATAGGGAATGTACTTACATAATCCATTGATATATCTTATATAATTCAAGTACAACCCAAAGTAGGGACTGGGGAGAAAAGAATGTTGCAAGCTGCCTATAATGGAAGAATGCTGCTGATGAGTTTCTGAAGAAATCTGACTGGCAGCAGCTCAGAATTTCCCTTGATCTCTAGACTCGCACAAAATTTGTCTCAAATTAAAAAGTTCAAAATTTTATACAATACAAAACAGCACCACTTTTAAAAACAAGTTGTAATTGTAATATTTCACTGTTTCAGCTTTCTGCCCTAAAGACACCGACACGTACCTAGTGCATTGTTCCCTCTTCTAACTTCTGCACTTATGCATCAACAGTTCCTTTCCAGAAAGAGACATAACAGAACATTTTCCTTCATTTATTGCCAACATTTTGCACCTGAAATGCTGGGAGGTGGATATGATTGATCTTTTCTCAATGAGCTGGTAGCAAATGGTGCAACATCTTTGATAGCCATAAAAAAAGGAAGCTGATGACATGTTATTTACCCAAAAGACTAGATGCATTGTGGAATCATCACCGCTGTAATCATCACTGAGGCACAGTCCATGATTATTTTTAAAAGAAGGGAAACGATAAAAATTACAGTGGCTGAGATTGTTTGTGAGGTAAGCACCAGGTAGACTGTAACTGCACTGTAGCAAACTATGATTCTAATTTTTAAAAAATTAACCTATTTTTCCTAAACAACCTGTTCAGACATATGGGAGGTAAAAGGTACTGCAGATGCTGGAGAATCCGAGATAACAAGCATGGGGCTGGATGAACACAGCAGGTCAAGCAGCATCATAGGAGCAGGAAAACTTGACGTTTCGGGCCTAAACCCTTCATCAGAAATATGTTCAGACATATCTTTGGAGCAGGTGGGCCTTGAACCCAGGCCTCTCAGTCCAGGGGTGGGGACAGTATCACTGCACCATAAGAGTTCCTCAAATTATGATTCTATAACTGATAACTAAATCAAAGCAGCTGTGTAAAGATGAATCAGTTCACCCACCTACAAACATCTCAAAGCAAATTACTAGCTGGTAGTTAACTGAGAAATTGATTTGTGTTTGAAGTAATCTAAATCAGATAGGCCACAAAATTACTTTTATGATGCAATTAGAATTGCCTCCATCAGGCTGAGTTTCAATTACCTTGTGGAGAATTATGAAGAGGAACGGTACCTGGGAACACAGGAACCGGAGTAGGCTATTCAGCCAATTAAGACTGTCCCACCCTTCAATAAGATCATGGCTGATCTTCTGCCTCAATGATGTGTTTTCGTGCTGACTCCCTATCCCTTGATGTCATTTGTCTTCAGAAACATATTGGTATTTGTCTTAAATATGATCAACAATTGATCTTTTCACTGGAGTAGAAAATTTCAAAAGTTCACCATGCTTCCAGTGACCAAATTCCTCCTCCATCTTAAATGACCAATCTCTCATCTTGTGTTTATGTTCCTCGGTGTAAGCTCACCAGCCATGGAAAACAAGCTGTCTGCATCCACCCAGTCACACTCTGTAAGAATTTTTGTAAGTTTCAATGAGATTTCAATGTTTGAAGTTGACCTGGAATTGTTTGGTAATGGAATGTGACAAAAGCAGAACCTGCTCTGTTTATTGTCTCTGCTTAATATGCTAAAATCTCATCTAAATGAAAACCTACACAATCATAATTTAGTCAGAGATAAAAGGTACTGCAGATGCTGGAGAATCCGAGATAACAAGGTGTGGAGCTGGATGAACACAGCAGGCCAAGCAGCATCATAGGAGCAGGAAAGCTTGACGTTTCGGGCCTAGACCCATCATCAGAAATGGGGGAGGGGAAGGGGATTCTGAAATAAATAGGGAGAGAAGGGGAGGTGGACAGAAGATGGATAGAGGAGAGGATAGGTGGAGAGGAGGCAGACAAGTCGAAGAGGCAGGGATGAAGCCAGTAAAGGTGAGTGTAGGTGGGGGTAGGGGGTAGGGAGGAGATAGGTCAGTCCAGGGAGGACAGACAGGTCAAGGGGGCGGGCTGAGGTTAGTAGATAGGAGATGGGGGTGGGGCTTGAGGTGGGAGGAGGGGATAGGTGAGAGGAAGGATAGGTTAGGGAGGCGGAGATGAGCTGGGCTGGTTTTGGGATGCGGCTGGGGAAGGGGAGATTTTGAAGCTTGTGAAATCCACAATGATACCATTGGGCTGCAGGGTTCCCAGGCTGAATATGATTTGCTGTTTGAAAGTATGAAGTAAGTTTAAAAAAACCTTAAAATTGTGTTATAAAACCATTTATAGGGAACTTACATGAGCTTAAGAAAGCAGTCAATGTGTTACACTCTTACAGGTAGACAAAGTAGTGGGAAATTGTTCACATGGAGCGTCAGCATTGACATGGACGATTTGGGTTGAATTACCTACTCCTAAGCTCTATGTTCAATGTAACTGATCGCTCCACAGCCTGGAAAGAAGTGGGCCACTTTGGCTCATCGATTATAAGTTAATCAGCATGCATTTTAACATGACAGAACTTGACACGCAATGAAGTGGTTAACTTGTAATAAAGCAGGACCTTCATACAATAAGTGTACATTTTAAAATGTGCATTTTTGGGCCAGAAGCTGGAAACAGGTTAAATTGTTGAACATTTGGCCAGCTGAGCAACAAAAGACATTTAACAAGAAACTGACATGAATGTCCATTGTCAAACATCACCTTCATTAAATGGCAAAAATTTCAATCTAATTTACACGTGTGGAGGGGTGAGTGGGGGAAAGATGGACATGAATAAAACAAGACAAAATAATGAATGATCTTCTCACTAAATTGCCAACTTCTCTACCAGTATTGGGTATAAGTCCACTGACTCCCACAGTATCCTTAACCACACTTCCTCCTGCTCTGCTTCATTTTCATTTCCCAGATTCATTCTCCCAGTGTCTCTGGCTCTATCAAATCTGTTCTGATGATGCTACCTTCCATAGAAGTGCATCATATAAGTCTTCCATTTCCCTCAACTGGAGATTCCCCTTCACCATGTTCAACAGATCTTTTGGCCATGTCCTATCTATTTCTCACACTTCTGTTCTCACCAGCTCCCCTCTCTCCCAGAAATCCTTGTCCCCAGCTTTATTCCTCCAGCTTCCACATAAAACAGACCATTCTCTGTCACTTCCATGACCTCTGAACACCCCTACATCTCCAATTTCTTCTCAAAATTCTCAATCCACATTAGCCCTGCAACACTCTGGTCCATTCCTCAATCAACCCCACTGCCTTTTCCCCTTCCCACAGCACCTTCACCTATATATTCTTTCCCAGTGAAACAGTGATTTACATGCACTTCTCTCAATTTGATATACTGTATTCCTGGCTCATGATTCAGTTTCTTCCACACTGGGAGACTGATTGGATAAACACTTTGCAAATTGCCTCCATTTAGTCCACATCTTTAACCTTGAAAAGCTGGCATTCTTTCTTTTATTTTCTTTTTGCCCCAGTGCTACACACACTTAAGACCCTGCACTGTTCCAATGAAGTAATAGATGCTCAAGATACAGCACTTCAGTTTTCACATGAACACTTGCAGCCTTGAGGGCTTGACAGTGAGTTCAACAATTTTGGATGATAACTCCTTTTGGTTTTGGAGGACAACTGTTGGTGATGACTTTGTTGTTCTAATGATGGAAAATACTGCTTAGTCCCCCAGTAACGCAGACTTTTCTGGATGGGGCTCCAAAGCCTCTGAGCGGTGGGAGCTGCCAGCCATTCTTACTGTGATGGGAGAAGCTTTTACACTAGCAAGTTAGGATGTGGGATGCCTGAGAGTGTGGTGGAGGTAGGTTCAGATGAGGCCGTCAGGAGAGAACTGGATTATTAGCTGAAAAGGAAGAATGTGGTACAGAATTATGGCGGGTTGGGGGCGGGGGGTTGGAATGCATACCAGAGGAAAAGAATAAGTTTTTTTAAAAAACGTACTTGGAAATGAATGTGATGGTCATATTATGGCTCAGGTTTAAGGAATAGAAAATGAGTTGGATCAGTATGCATCATTGGCCAGTTTTAAAGCTTTTCCCTTCTGAGATGACCATTAGATGCTTTGGGAGGGTCAGACATTATGGGCTGAATGGCCACCTTTTGTTGTGATTGGAACAAGGGTCAGCCAGGTGGACCTCCCTGAAATTGAGTTCCCTGATTGGGGCTGTTAACCTGGTCCAGTCAGGGAGACCTGTCTGACAGATATAAGTAGGAGTCTCAGGGGTTCTGTTCACTCTAGGAGCTGGCTCTGTGCTGGCTGGGTTAGTGTCATGTACTATGCACGTGTAAATAAAGGGTGATTTGGTGATTGGACACCAGCCTCTGTGCATTATTTCAGTGGCAATGAGAGAAAAACACACCTTTGAAGACACTCGCTCACAATAGTCATCTTTGAATTGGGGTAAGCATTTCTGGCAACATGCTGTTATTTGGGAAGCGTGACTTCTTCGATATTGCCGTTACATACTGAGCCCACTACGTGGAAATATTGCGTTTTTTTTTTCCAGGTCAGTGACATTGGGGCAGATGAAAAGCAAGAAGTAATTCTTCCTGAAAGCATATGGACGCACAGCCTTTTCAGTTAGAGTCATGGAGCCTTGAGACCT
Organism: Ginglymostoma cirratum; assembly: GCA_024137785.1. NCBI lineage: Eukaryota > Metazoa > Chordata > Chondrichthyes > Orectolobiformes > Ginglymostomatidae > Ginglymostoma > Ginglymostoma cirratum. The sequence continues at coordinate 2,762,117 of JAHRHZ010000047.1, read as the reverse complement.
ACAGCACGGAGTTAGGCCCTTAGGCCCAAACTGATCCGTGCCGACCGTGCTAACCACATTTTCTTACACTTGGTCCATATCCTTCTAATCCTTTCCTATCCATGTATTTGTCCAAATGCCTTTTAAATGTTGTTAATGTAGCCGCCTCAACCACTTCCGCTGGCAGCTCATTCCATATGCGTACCACCCTCTGTGTAAAAACGTTGCCCCTCAGGTTCCCATGTATTCTTTCCCCTCTTACCTTAAACTGTTGCCCTTTAGTCCTCAATTCCCCAACCCTGGGAAAAAGACTGAGTGCATTCACCCTATCCATGCCTCTCATGATCTTATGCACGTCAATAAGATCACCCCCTCAGTCTCCTACGCTCTAAAGAAAAAAAGTCCCAGCTTGTCCAACTTCTTCCTGTAACTCAGTCCTTTGAGTCCTGGTAACATCCTTGTAAATTTCTTCTGCACTATTTCCAGTTTAATAACATCCTTCCTATAGCAAGGTGGCAAAAACTGAACACAATATTCTAAGTGTGGCCTCACCAACGTCATGTACAACTGCAGCAAAACTTCCCAACTTCTATACGCCATGCCCTGACTAATGAAGGCCAGTGTGCCAAAAACTTTCTTCACTGCCCTGTCTACCTGTGACTACTTTCAGACAACCACGCATCTGAACTCCAAGGTCCCTGTGTTCCACTACACTCCTTAAGGCCCTACCGCTCACCACTAGGAACCTAACTTTCCTGGAAGCACCAGATACTAAAATCTTCCAAGAGCTGACAGATTTAGCTAATGAATATTATGACCCCAAGCCACCTCTAATTCTGAGATGTTATCAGTTTTACTCAACAGTTCAAGAACCAGGAGAATCCGTATTGGGATTTTTGACTAGATTAAGATGACTGACAGAGACATGTGACTTTGGTTTAACCCTCAGTGAGGTGCTGAGAGACCATTTTCCTGAAGCCCCACTGGACTTCAAACAGGCACTAGAACTGGCTTTATCATTGGAAAATGCGGCAAGTGCAGCATATGAGTGGCAGGGTATTCTGACGTAACTGGCTACCCTCACCAGGCTGACTGAGTTTGGGGGACACCTCTTGAGTGAAGGCAATTGCATAGCCTCACTCAGGGCATATCCTGAACATAGGGACCCTAGGGCAGCCCACAGGAAAATTCCAAAACAAAGCCAAGCCTCAGCCAAACGGTTAAAATTTTCTCGAGGATCTGGGCCGGCAGGCCATTGTAGTTGCTGCTGGCATGCAGACTCGAGACAGCAAGAGTCCCACTCGGCCTAAATTGAGTAAAAAAACTCGTAGGCTGGTATCCAGGAGAGTGCACACCCTGGAAAGTCCACCTACAGCAGGTGTAGACAGTTAATTTGCTTGAGAAGGTGATGGTGAGCTGCCTTCTTGAACTGCTGCAGTCCACCTGCCGTGGATTGACCCACAATGCCATTAGGGATGGAATTCCAGGATTTTGACCCACCGACAGAGAAGGAACTGTGATATACTTCTAAGTCAGGATGGTGAGTGGCTTAGAGGGGAACTTGAAGGTGGTGGTGTTGCCATATATCTGCTGCCCTTCTGCTAGACGGAAGTGGTCATGGATTTAGAAAGTGCTGTCTGAGGAACTTTGGTGAATTTCTGCAGTGCATCTTGTAAATAGTACACATTGCTGCTACTGAGCGTCGTAGTGGAGGGAGTGGATGCTTGTGGATATAGTGTCAATCAAGCAGGCTCGTTTGTCCTAGGTGGTGTCAAGCTTTTTGAGTGTTGCTGGGACAGCACTCATCCAGGCAAGTGGAGAGTATTCCATCACACTCCTGATTTGTGCCTTGTAGATGGTGGACAGGCTTTGAAGAGTCAGGAGGTGAGTTACTTGCTGCAGTATTCCTAGCTTCTGACCCGCTCTCGTAGTCACTGTGTTTATGTGGTGAGTCGAATTGAGTTTCTGGTCAATGATAACCCTCAGGATGTTGATAATGGCAGATTCAGTGATGGTAACACCATTGAATTCCAAGGGGCAGTGGTTAGATTGTCTCTTATTTGCGATGGTCATAGCGTGGCATTTGTGTGGCACGAATGTTATTTGCCACTTGTCAGCCCAAGTCTGATATTGTCCAGATCTTGTTGCATTTGAACATGGGCTACCCCAGTATCTAACGAGTCGTGAATGGTGCTGAACATTGTGCAATTATCAGTGAAAATTCCCACTTCTGACCTTATGGTGGAGGGAAGGTCATTGATGAAGCAGCTGAAGATGGTTGGGCCTACGACACTACCCTGAGGAACTCCTGAAGGGGTGTCCTGGAGCTGAGATGATTGACCTCCAACAACCATGACCATATTCATATGTGTCAGGTATGACTCCAACCACCGGAGAGTTTGCCCCCAATACCCATTGATTACAGTTTTGCTAGGGATCCTTGAAGCCGACTTCGGTCAAATGCAGCCTTGACATCAAGGGCTGTCACTCTCACATCATGTCTGGAATCGAGTGAAGTTATAAGCTGTTTCTTTAAGCTTGCCTTCAAATTTGGACTGCTCTTTCTGCCGGGCCATTGGATGATGGATGGTTTGGAGCTATCCTTACATTTGGTGGAGGGAAAGAAACCATAGGTTTCTTGCTGAATGTTCTGGGGGGTTGGGTATGTTTTGCTCTTATCCTGTTTGCAAGGTTGCAGCTTTCATGTGGTCCACATGCTTGTCCAGGACTGCCTCTCCTACCTGAACTTTGTACATCAAGGGACCTGATGTCATGTTGACCATGCCTTTTACCCATGCAGGGCCATTCCCATGGTTCTGACAGCAGGAGTCTCTTGGAGACGGCTTAGTGCTAGCTGGATCAGTTTCATGTACTCTGCGTTTGTAAATAAAGAGTGACTTAGTGATGGGATAGTGGCCTTCATGGAGTTATTAAACTTCTGCACTTTTACAATTCCATGGTTCAGTAGTGGGCAACCTCCTCATCCAGTAAGATGGCCCTGCCAGTATCACTGCGCACAAAACGGCCTGGAGCCCTACCCCTAAAAAACCTCTAAACCTGGGGGTCAGAACAAATCAACATTGTTTCTTTCTGTTCAATTCTGAGAAAGGGTCACCAGTCCTGAAACATTAACTCTGCCTTTTTTCCTTCACAGATGCCACCAGACCTGCTGGGCTTTTCCAGCAACTTTGTTTTTGTTTCTTTCTGCACTGGTACTGCCTGACCTCCTGAGCAATGCCTTGCTGTTTCGACTTTTCCCTGAAGAAGAGTCTTTCACTGGGTTGTCTCATCGTGCCATTTTTGACATTGAGAAGCAGGAACAGTGAAGTGAAAGGCAGCCAGAGAGAATGGGGGAAGCTGGAAATGAGCATGGGACCCAGTCCACAGTGCAGTGTTTATGGGGGACTGAATGTCCTTGAGGGGATTAATCAGAGTGAGGGGGCTGCTAGTGGACTCTTACTTCTGAAACCTCTTCCCCCTTTGACCTCAGTACCGGTTTCCGCCACCCAGTCAAACCTTCTTCCTGCAGCAGTATCACATGAGGGTTTATTTAAAGGAAAAAAAGAGCGGTGAACAGCGTCTGACGTGAATGAAGGTCACAGGGAGAGAGTGATCCCTCCCTTTCTGTCCCGGCTGCCGGGCTCGGGGAATTGCAGATCTGTTGCCCGGCTTGGCCCAGGTTCAGGTAAGAGGGGCGGATTTATTTATTATTTTTTAAAATGCAGACTCAGGTGGATTTATGATGCTTTGTGTGTGTGTGAGAGAGAGAGAGAGAAAGATCGGCCTTAGCTGCTACCAATGGCGGGATCAGTCCAACAGCTGGGGGGTACCTGAAGGTTATCGAGTGGTTTTCCGTCAAAAATCACTTCATATGTTCTGGTGAACTGTGGGCCGCAAGCACTTTAACAACCTCTTTTCGTAAGGCTATCGGATTGGGATGCTCGCAGTCACTCCGTTGCTGTGGTCTGGGCTTTCTTTGTTTTGTTTCAGTGCGAGGCCCCCTCTGTCATTCTATATTTTTATAAATTTCTCTCGCTCACTGCATAGCTCGACAGCGCCTGGTCAGTAAGGATTTGCAGTCCAGTGTCGGTTTTTTTTAAAAAAAATTGGACACGTGGAATAAGAATGAACCGTTACTACCTTTTTTTAAAAAAGGTCTCTCTTTGCCCTTCCTTGTCCTTTGGCGTCGTTGTCGTCCATTGCCATCAGTCGCTTGTTTGACCAGAACTATGCATTGTGACCCACTTTTAGTCGACTCAGTTGAGAGTAACGCAAACTCCCTAGCAACGCCTGAATTATATAATCATTATTTCTAAAACTATATAGCTGGAAGAAGTTGCTTTGTTCATGCACTTGAAAGTCATCTGGTTAGATTTTCATCCGTATATCCAGCGCAGGTTGAAAATCTAGTCTGGAATTTATTTATACAAGACATTTCTTGCCTGGGAAGGGATACTATCTGAATCCCAGAAAAAAAGGTTTTCAATTTGAAATCTTGCCCCATTAGAGGGAAATAGATTGACATCTCATGAAAAGAAGGATTGGAACTAAAGTCTGAATAGCATTGTTTTCCAGTGTTCTTTTTTGTTTGAATTCTTATTTCGGTAAGAGATCAAGAAGGATCATTTATTTTTAAAAGAATGTGATCCAGTGGTGGAGATGTATGGTGTAAAAATTCGCAATAAAATAATCACATGGACTGTGGAAAGAGCATATCTGAGCCAGGTGACCCCTGCTGACTTCAGACTAATAGATCCAAGTGTACCTGTATTGCGATAAAGCTTTCAAGACAGTTGGAATAAATTGTAGTAAACTTGCAGTTCAAATTGTGCAAATATAATAACTCCTTTCAGCAATTTAAACTCTTAGTTTCATCTCTAAAGTTTCAAATGTCCATCTTCCTGTTACTCGCAACTAGTGTATGCTGAGACATGTCTGCATTTGTAACCAAAACAGTTCTTGCTTGAAACCAATGCTATATGACTGTAAGAATTTGTGATTGATCCCTTCTGTGGTATTGTAATTCTTACAGTTAGCATAACGTGTAGTAACAATCAAATTTGTTTGAAGAAATATATACATGGGGTTCACTCACTGCATTGCAATTCTTTGCCTGGATGTTTCTGATTCATTCTGGGAAAGCAGTCAGTCACTCCTGCAGATAACAAGCATGGGGCTGGATGAACACAGCAGGTCAAGCAGCATCATAGGAGCAGGAAAACTTGACGTTTCGGGCCTAAACCCTTCATCAGAAATGGGGGAGGGGAAGAGGGTTCTGAAATAAATAGGGAGAGAGGGGGAGGCGGATAGAGGAGAGGATAGGTGGAGAGGAGGCAGACAAGTCGAAGAGGCGGGGATGGAGCCAGTAAAGGTGAGTGTAGGTAGGGGGGTAGGGAGGAGATAGGTCAGTCCAGGGAGGACGGACAGGTCAAGGGGGCTGGATGATG